>JASUDE010000161.1:4065-96037 GCA_034509685.1 Colletotrichum cereale
ACAGTCTCTCTTTCTCGCCCAGAGACGAAGTTTCTATTCTTAGGACGCGGGCCGGATACCAGGACTGTTCGTCCAAACTTGAGATCTAACTTTCTGATCAGGTTTGGTAAAAAGGGGGAGGAAGGACGGGAGAGGGGGCGGGAACAGTGAGGCTTGGTAACATTCATTCAACTTCTAATCAGTCCGAGCGTCGAAACCGACACCAAGAAAGGCTACGAGTTCGCTCTCGCGTCAGACGACGAGACATTTGCCGGATGGGGTGGCGCGAAGGCTGGGCAGGAAGCTGGCTGACATGCCGGTCAAGCATCATCATCAAAGGTCCGTTCGTAGGGGGTGGGGGGTGGTATCTGTGCAATTCACTTTGCCAAGAAAGCGCCAAGATGGTATTTAAAGATGGGGAAAAAGAGTTCAGAGGGCGCAATAAACATTCATTTCGACCCTTGAGTTCAGGCCAAGGAGACTACTACATGGGTGGCGAAGCAACATAATTTTTGTTTGTTGACTGGTTTTTCATGATCTCATTTCCCATTCCGATGATTTCCCCCGTTTGATGATCCGCGCAAAAAACCGTTGTTTGTGTTGAGAAGTGAAAGAAGGATAATGTTTCGCACCAAGAGTATTTGCGTTATGAGACTCGCAAAGCCCTCCCCGAATGTTAAAAACTCTCCTCTTCCGTTGACATGAAATGTGGATAAATTCAAAATAGTTTGCAAGGGATCGAGGGAGTATGTCTACTCCCCCGGTAACCCCATCCATCTGCGTTTTGTGTTGAGAGACTGTGTGGTCAAATCCGACTTTCCCTTTCAACCTCCACCGACCAGGGTATGTAACGTAACAAAGAGGCTTCGACAGGCTTGGGAGGTATCTTGGCCAGAAGCGGTGCGGCAAAAGAAAAGAACGCGGTAGGATCAAATACGAACCAGGTTTTTGAACCGGTCCCACACACTATTTCCCTCGTTTCGTGCAGAGAAAACTTTTGTGGAAAAAAACACGCTTATAGGACACAACTGTTGGTACACGCGCCCAAGGGGGGAGGGGCTTCTTCTTCCTTCGTTGCAGAAAGCTTCTTCAGTTTGGCATGCGCAGGACGGGGTAGAGCGGCGCTGCCGGGCCAGGCTTCGCGTCAACCTCCATGGGCTCGGGAGACTTGAGGCGGCTGGCAAGGGGAGACTTGGACTCTTTGTCGACGGGCTCCTCGGAGTACTCTCTGCGGTCGATGCGGTCACGGATGTACTCGCGGAGGGCCTCGATGGTGCGCATGTTCTCGAGCCACTGGTCGTACTTCTCCTCGCGCTCGCGAGCACCCTCGCTCATGTCGGACTCGGAAGCGGGAGAGCCGACGGATGAGGCGACGGACTCGGCCTTGGGAGTGGTGGCGGCGGAGGAGTCCTCCAGGATGATGGGAGACTTGGGCGACGAGGGGGCGGCGCGCTGGAGCATGCCTCCGGAGTAGCGCCTGCGCTCGTTGCTGTCGAAGCTGGGGCCGAGAGTTGACGCAGTGGACTGGCCAGGGAAGACGGAGCTGACGGCAGGGAGGTTGGGGTACATGACTGAAGAGGCGGTGGAGGAGTGTCTTGACATGGGAGACATGCCGGAAGAAGAGGGGCTGGGCGAGTGACCGGTGTATGACATGGTGCTGGAGGGAGGCGTGACGGCGGGGGTTCCGGTCGATGAGACGGCGGTCAGCGGCGACGCCATGTGAGCAGCGGACACGGCGTGGTAGCCGTCGTGGGAGACGCCAAGGCCGGCGTGGGAGCCGCGGTGGCCGCCCGGGGGCGAGGGGCTGTGGCGGAGGTCGAAGGTGTTCTGGCCGTGGATGTGGATGCCTTGGGTGGCCTGGTTGGCGTTCTCGTAGACGGTGCTCTGCATCTGCTCGAGGATCTGGTCGATCTGGACCAGGTCGTTCTTGGTGCGGGCGTTGGGCATGGGCGGCAAGTAGTACTGCTGAGTGAGGGGGCCAGGGCCGGAGGGAGGTGCCTGAACATGCTGCTGGACGTGGTGCTGAGGCTGGGCGGGCATGTAGTCGGAGCCGGGCATGTGGCCAGTGTGCAGGCCGAGGGCGCCGTGAAGGGGGAGAAGGGAGCGGCCGACTTGCTGGTAAGAGGTGGGGTCGACCTGGCGGCGCTTGGCGTGGGCAAAGAAGTCGTCGACCATGTCGAAGGCGCGTTTCCGGTTGTCGTAGCCGCCTTGGTGGTGACCAATGTACTCAGTTCGGGGAGGGTTCAGAGGTTGTTGGTTGAAGTACAGTCCATAGTTCGTAGATGGTTGGGGTGCATAGTAGCTAGCATGCCCAGCCTGGTGTGCGAAGGCGGCCGAGTTAGTCCGAATGTGGCCATTATGATCATAGTAGCTAGAAGAAGCTGGAGGCAAATTAGCCTCTAGTTGGAAGAAAATAGAGGACATTGGATGCGCAAACTTGAGCTTCTACATACCTTTGCCAGGCTGCGCCCGGTAGCCGTTCATGCCTTGGTCCTGCGGCGAGCGAACGAGTACTGAATCATCGGCGTGGGTCTAGAGAGCGAGTGTCAGTGTGAGCTTCTTGTGCGTTCCCGCGAGGAAGTGACGGCGGCGGCGGCGGCGGCGACGGCGGGTGCGGCTTACCTTGACGTGCTTCTTCAAGTCCTGGGGACGCTTGAATGACTTGCCGCAGAACTCGCACTTGTGAGGCTTGAGCGGGACGTGCACACGGATGTGAGAAGTGATGTGATCACGCTTGACGGTGGTCGTTCTGCACGAGTTCCACTGGCAAGTCAAATTGAGGTTGTTGGTGCTCTTGCGGCCGACATGGCGCTCGCAAATGTGCTCCTGATAAATGGTTAGCTGGATGATCGTGAGGCATCGCGCGGTGGGAGTGTGACATACGTAGAGAGCCTCAGGTGAGACAAACTTAAGGTTGCAAGCATTCCACTTGCAGATGAGGTTGTCCTCGGCGCTAGTGCTGTTGGCCGACTGAGAGGTGTTGCTAGTCGTTGTTGAGGGGGCCGGGGTGCTGCTCTTGGGAGAGTTGCTCGCAGAGCTCTCATTCTCTTGCTTTGTCGACATGATGTGTGGATGTGATGTGGTGAGTGAGCTGGGAGTGCTCAACGAGGTAAAATATAAAAAAGAGACCGAAAGGGTACGCTGAGCCGGGTCCCGTTGGTCTAGCAAGACCGAATGCGGGAGTGAGGTGGGATGTTGTGTGTAAGTGAAGTGGGGCGCGCTTCAGTGTGCTCAGGCAGTGGGTAGATAGGTGTAGATGGATGTAGATTGCCGAAACCAGGCGATACTTAGGATATGGCAAAGGGCGGAAAATGGGCAAAAAGAGACGGTCAGCAATGCTTTTATGTTTTTTTCTGCCGACTCTTGCAAAGACTGGGTTGTTCGTCGAGAATCCTACCAGCCTGATCTGGGGGGCATGGACGACGGCTTGTCTCTTTATTCATGAATCACATTTCCTCTCCGCTCTTCCTACCCTCCCAAGAGTCTTGGCAAAGTCTTGGCGACCGGGGGCTTGCCGGACCAGCTGATCTTCTATTGGTCGAGGGTGGCGAGGGCTTCCGAGCTGATGTCGCTGGTGGTGGGGAGGGACAAGCTGGGGCCAGCGGCGGGCGGGCGATCGTTTTCGCTAGCACTGTGAGCGGAGAGGACGCTGCCTATCGTCTGTACAGCAAAAAGGTACGCTAGACTGTTAGGTAGGATCCCCAGACACAGTCGCCAAGAGCCACCCGATGCCATCGGCCCACACTGCCTTTCCATGTACCTTGCCAACACCGCAACATCCGGGCGCATACGATGCCAAGACTTTGGCTGTCTTGGAGAGTCTTGGCAAATCTCCAGTTTTTCACCACTTTCTCCCTTCGCCGAGAGCTTGGCATTAGTTAGCACTTGGCGCTCGTTGCTTCGTCCTGCGCGCGCACCCGTTTCCAGTTGTTGCGTTGCTGGTCAATTCAGAGTACTATGTAGGTACCTCGCCATCAGCTGATGAGCGCAAGCGCGGCGCACGCCTTTTGGTTTCCTCATTGTTGTCGTCCTACTCGTGTCACAATCTGCGCGAGGGACCGCGGTGGTTGACATTATTACTTGGTAAACGGTTTTCATCGTGAGGTTCGCGTTTGGTATGACGCGGCGGATTGTTCTTGTCTACGTAGCATAGTGCAACGCTCTGCACTTGCCCGGCAGATGCTGCAGCCGTATTCTGTGTGTCGTCTGAAGAGGAGGCCCGCGACCGTCTCAGATGGGCGAGAGCTGTTTCCGACCGAGCGAATAAGCCGAGTATTTTTGGAGTGTGACCGGACGGGACAAGAGGCCCCCCCAAGAAAGACTGTCCTTCCCTGGAGAAACGAGCCGCCGAGTATTTACTGTACCTGATGTTACGGGGTAAAAAGGCAAAGCGCCCGTCGTACCAGAGGTACACGTCCAGAGATGGGACGATTGGCATGGAAGTGCCCGGTGACGATTGACAGGACAGGCAAAGGGAGGGGGGGGACAATCAGCACAGAAAGACAAGACTCGACAAGCCTTCCAAGACTGTCCAAGCCTTTTCCTGGCCCCAAGAGACCGACGAGAAAGCGAATAAAACACGGGGGGGAGGGGGTGCTCCACGGATGCCCAGCAAGGCCAGCGGCGGCGGCGGCCTCGGACGCTCCGATAAGCGCATACCCCATAACTCCATAAAAAGGCAACTGAAATGGGACCGCCGCAAGAAACGCATGCGTGGAGAGATGCAGCCGGCTCGTCATTCCGCACTGGGCATGCCCCAATGTGCTTAACCGAGCGAATCCACCTCCCCTTTTTCGACACGACCGTGATACCAAGACCTCGATAAGCTGGGATGGGGTTCCCACTCTTTTTCGGGGCCAGGTGACTCGACCGTCGACACAGTGGTTGAGAGAGAGGGGGGGGATGACCAAGAGCGAAAAGAAGCTTTCCGCTCCTCTCTTCTTGGCCTCTCCGCCGCAGCCAAGACCGCCAAGTCCTTAGCGCCAAGGGCTACGCGCAAGCAAAATACGCTCGTCTGAGCCTGCCCCCCCTATTCGACATGTTGGCAGCACAGTCGCCCGCTCCCCCTTGGTCAGCGAGAAGCCGTCCAAACCGGCTCGTCCCCAGAGTGTTGCGCAATACCGCTCGTTGCGGCCCACGCCAGAGAAGCCGGTTTGCCGGGCATTAGGAAAGTGTCTTCGGTGCGATGAGATGGGTGTGTATTGGCAAGACGTTAGTTTTTAAGGAAGTGGAGGGAGAGGGAGTAATGTTGTACATAGTACTTACGTAGAATGGCGAGTCGCTCGAATCGTGCGAATCAAAGATTGAGCGAGGTAGGAAAGATAATAAAAAGTAAGGCAGCACTGTATCCATAGCGTACCGTGCCAAAAGCACCTCAGGCCAGTCGGGGTCCGAGGGGTACGTATCTACGTGCAAGGCGCTACCCAACTTAGGTAAGTATGGTACATCTCCGGATGTCCAGAGTAGCATCTCCCGCCTGTTCTGGCATCAGCATGTACCCCTCCCCTATACATCCGCAACTCCTTCCTTGCCACCTTTTCCATCGCCCAGTTGCTTAATGGGTGAAGTCTTCCAGGGTGTTTGAATTCATTTCATAAACTTTCTCACTACATAGTCAACCACGATTTGGCTCTCGTCCATCGTCCGCATCGCAGAAACCCCCCCGACACAGCCTTCGTCGATCCACCGACTCCGTTCACCCCGTCTATTACCTTAAAACATGGATCCAACCGTGCCCGAGCCGGCGTCATGTCCATGATCAGGTGGGCGGGTCGGCCAAACTTGGCAGTTCGACCCACGCTGGCGGTACGCCAGCTGGTGTCAGAAACCTCCTGAGAGCCTTTTGGAGTCCTTTGGTCGTCGTCCTCCTCATCTAGGGACCGCAGCGCCAAGCTTCATCGACAAAAGACACGAAGTCCAAGAAAGACAAGCCGTCTCATAAGCCCATGTTATCGCATCATCAGCAACGCCGCCGGGCCACGAACGGGCACTGTGCCTATGCTGTTGCTGTTGCTGTTGCTGTTGCTGTTGCTGTTGCTGTTGCTGTTGCTGTTGCTGTTGCTGCTGCTGCTGCTACTAATACTACTACTACAGACCACTCCTAGGGGCCTCCAGGCCAGGACTCGAGACAGTACGAGACACGGCACTACGAGCTGGCTACGGGATACGGCCATCGGAGCCAGATGCACTTGAGAGCTTGCCGCTTCATCGCCCAGCCAAGACAAAGCCTGGGCGTCCTTGGCTGCAGATACCAAGCACCTCCAGCCTGTTACCGACCCTTGCGGCCGCCGCTTCGCCGTTCAAATGAGGCTGTGCAAGCAATGCCAAGACTTACGAGGATGGGCAGTTTCGCCTTGGGTTCAACTTTCTCGCCTGCTCAAGCGGGGCAGCCGCCAGTCAACCAGTCCCAACCCTTTACAGCCCATAGTCAATCAAAGGGCGAGCAATCAGAACGACGTCTTGCAAGTCTTGGCATCGCTCCTCACGCAATGTTTGGCCGGCCACTTGCATGTCATTTGCGCGATTTGTGAGTTTGTCTGGGACCGTCCGTCTCGACGTCTCTCGCCTCATCCCCGTCAATCACCAGATTGAGTTAAAGCCCTCTGTCCATATCGGTTGACGCATATTCCACGCTGTTGCTGACATCGCCCAAAGAAATTAAGGTTCCAGGAGGGATACCCGCACACTTTGCGCCGTCCTGCATGCCCACTGCCCCCTATTGGTCATCTCATGAGAAGGCTCACTGGTACGCCACGAGCCTGATGAGTCTGCCGTGCCACGGAATCGTACCAAGCTTTCCGGCTAAATCTTGGGAGTCCAAGACCCGAGCGAGAAGACGGACTTGTGCCCCCGTTGGCAACACCATCACCGCCGGTGCCACCATGATGCAATCCGTTAATAATGCGCCCCCTATCCGAGTCTCGACGTCTGTCAGCATTGTAACTCGCAACGTTTGGTCGTCTTTACCCTGGGCTACCGTCAGACCATCTTGTCTGTTCCCCCGGCCGATCACGACGACCTCGGCAGTCTGAGGAGACAGGATCCACCGAAAGGACCAAATGCAGAGGGTCGAAGGGGGTGGCATATGTTCGGACGCCAGGCCGAGATTAGGAAGGACTCATCAGGCGGTGCAAGCAGCTCAGGAGGGGGATCACCGCATTCCTGGCTCAGCGGGTTCAAGCTAAGATATTTACTCCATTCTCATGGAACCCACGCGCTCTTGGCCTCCTTCCCACGAGCTCCAGAATTTGGAGGACCGTCTTGGCCTTCCCTCAGAAGTCCATTGGCTCCGCCCCAGCCCGAGGAGCGCGTTGGCAAGCGGACAAGGAATTTCGTTGCGCAATATGTGTTGGAAATCTCTAGGCACCTTGGCCCATCAGCTTGAGCGCTCTCAGTGGCCTTGGATTACATCAAGTCTCGGCGCCAATTGGCTTATTGATGAGGGCCAAGGCCAGCAGCCATTGCTCCAATCTTATGCTTCCATCCATCCGTCGGTGGTGGTGAGCGATGCTCGGGCGCAGAGCAGCGGGGGGAATCAGAATGCGGCCACCTTTAGACGCTGACCTCCGTTTCACAGAGAGAACACACTATCACAAAGTAGCCCCTCCGAAATAAACCGAAAAGAGCCTTGCGACTTGTGGGATGCGGGCGGGGTTTCTCCCTCCAACACAGCCAGGCTTGGCCTTGGTCTTGGCACCGTATTGGCCTGGCGACCGTGGCGATAAAGACAATCCCAACACGGATGAGGACTGAAACGGATGCCGCCCTCCAGCATCCGGACCCCGGCCTGTCGGGAGGCAATAGGCCGTGCTATCAACTGGCGACTTCCCGTACCTACCGAGCGAGGATAACGACTTCTCTTCCCTTGACGTTCGTTCGTCTGCCACATTATGATTTACGACACAAACAGCCAGTCTAATGAGTCGCCAAGCTCTCTCGTCATCGCTCGATCAAGCGACGAAGTGGCGCATCGTATGCTAGCAGAGCGGCTTCAACATCGAGTGAATGAAGTACTCGCCATAACCCGACGTCGCAGTAAGCTGCTGGGGCTAATGTTGGATGAAGGCTTCAGGTGCTTGTTGTCGAAGGTAACATTCACTGTGCATAGTTGCCCTTCGTGGCCAAAAAGGTACAGGTATGTTGCTCGGAACAGCTGTGGTTCAGGAAGCCCGCATTTTTCGCGAAGTGAAAAGGTAGATCTCCACTTCGTAGGAAACAGATGATGTAACCAACCCCTTTTTCCTTACCATCAAGTATTGTTTGTTTCCATTTCAGTTTCCTTCTATTTCTGTTTCTCATCACCATCCATCCATCCATCAAACCGGCGGCATCAGACCCTCCGTCAGGACCCAGCGATTCATACCCCATGAGACGCCAAGCATCCGGGGTTACTTCACTTTTGCTGCCCACGAAGTTACCTACCAGGGGGCTAGGAGAGACTTTGTATTTGCGTCGTTCAATTTCCCCTCAATTACGGATAGCGCACTCGACGCAAGACGCCCAACAGAGAAATAGGTCAGGATAGATGCAGGTCGGAACCCTTACCGGTGAGTTCCAGCCGTCCAGGCTGTACACTCGGGCGACACGAAGCTACTTAGACCCCCTTTAGGAGGCCTCCAGTTCTGGCCGTTCCTACTTGCAATCGGAGTGCGTTACTGCGCTTATCCAAAATGCTGCCTTTCGGCACTAGTCGTCGCTAGTCACTGGATAGATAGCCAAGGGCTGGTGAATCCCAGCCTATTACTCACTATTCAGATGCTTTCGCAGATGCCATGTGGAGGTTTTGGAAGTATCCCAAGGCCATCGGCAGAGAACACAGCTGGGCAGTAGTCGTGACGGGTAGGCTGTAGTGGACTGTTGCTCTGATTCCTATCATCTTCCAGTCGGCCACATTTGTCTCGGCTGGAGTAGTGGGTAAAAGTTTCTGCGCGGATGCAGACACTTGACTTGGTATGCGGTCAATTCGTCTTGTGAATGTCTATGAGCGAAGACGTTAATATTGGAGGCGTTGAAGCGCAGCTTTTCCCGTGACAAAAAGTGGGCATGAAAGCAATAACAGAGTACTCATAGAAGCCCTCGGTCCGCCTAGTCGTCTCGATGGTCTTATTCACAGGCTCCGGCAGCTCTAGCTACGCCTCTATCTAGACACCTGCGCCACTCCTGACTAGGGATACAATCACATTTGCAGGTTAGAACTCATAAAGACGTGTTAGTAACCAACTAAGCATTACTGCCCCTCGTTCGACGGACCATAAGCTACCACTGTAATGGCTCGGAGCGCGGAGCACTCGTCAGTCGCATCAAATCCATACCCATTGAATCGTCGTGAGTGAGCGAGTCTGAGGCCACAAGTCTTGCCAAGACCTTCGAGAGATTTCATGATGGCTGGAGACTAGCCTATCCAGCACGTCTTGCTCGGTGAAAACCCGGGCTCCAGCGTTCCCTAGATCCAATATCCAGGATCGGTTTTGGGCTTAACACCCCCCAGCCCGCCTCAAGCCTTGACGAGACTGTTAAAGAACATTTTCACCGCCGCGTAGGTCGGTTTGCCGATTCGTCTAATTACGGCGAGTATTGCCTGCTCTCTCTCTCCCCCAAAAATCAACACAAAGAGGTTTTCTCAGCCGCCATCACCAGGGAGCGGTGAAAAATTCCAATGTCATCACGGTACCGGGCGCCACGGCCCGCGCACTACTCGTCAACTAGAGTGGTGAGCCACTTCCCAGGCGCCGTGGTGGGCCAGTTGACGGGCGATTGAAGGCTCTGGTAGGCCGCCGATGCCGCCTGCGATGCTTAGACCCGGCTTGGAGCGAAACATTGTTCCCCGACGAGGCCGATAGCAATCTTCCCGGTGTGCCTTTCCTTCACGAGACATTGGAGGCTTCCCGGATTCCGCGTCAGGGGGAAAGTAGACATGAGAGCGACGGGTGCCGGTACACCTTGATGGAAGAGTTGTACGATTTGGTCCATTAATTAATTAGCCAGTTTCCTACCGCCGTTGATGGCATCCAGACGCGAGACTGCTATGCCGACTCAGGCACCGTCATCGTCTAGGTGGCATGTCTAATGGCTAACCCGCTCATGAGCTCCCTCCTATTCTCACATCACTAGAACCATCAACAGCACTCAACAATATTAGGATCTGGCAGTTCAAAGGCCATAGTACTAGGCCTTTGGAGAAGTGAGCATCTATATCGTCTTCGGTTGTAAGGTCCACGCCTAGAAAGTTAAAGGATACGAACAGTCAGCTAAACTTATACAACGAATTGGGTCGAAGTGAGTACAATGAATGAAATTCTTCTCAAAGCTTTCTTTCTACTCCATTATTTCTTACCTTCACATACATATATTTTCAAAAAAAAAATAACAGTTCGTTCGAAAAGTCCCCAAGACTCAAGATACATGTATACTTCCCGTCGTTAGCCTATACGAAGGCTGAGATTGGACAACAGATAATGTATGAACCAAGTCTGCAAATAGCCTGGTCCTCATAGACATCGACTTTCGAAATCGTCTGGGTATCTGGGCATCCGCGCCGGTCACTCTGCCCACAAGTGTGACTGCCGACCCGCCCCACCCACTTTCGACTACTGCCTCAAGCATTGTTGTATCTTGTTCATGAGAGACAGCTCTGTTAACCGCCTCTGTGAATGGAGTACTCGGTTATAAATTTCCTTCAGAGATGCCTAGCTCACCCTGCTCACCGTGTTTGGCTAGGTTGCACTATCCCAGGGCGGCGGGTGATCTGGCTGCACCCGAGCAACAGAGTGGCGACTGCTTTGCTGCCGAATCCAAGCAACCATAGACACAATCACGGATGAAGCCTTGCGCTAGGAGCTTCAACTGGTTAGAAAGTTCTCTGAAGAGTACATGAGAACGGAATTGAAGATTCTTCAACCTCAGAACACGCGGGCATCGGTTGAGTTTGAGCTCATCCCCTTCGTATTCGTTCCTGGATCTTTGGTGATCCGAAGCAACAGCTTTCTTTCCCATCTTTCGACGTATTAGGCAGCTCTTATCGAACGATGTCAGTTCGTTCGAGAGGAAGATAACACTATTTTGGAGATTTCAATGATCTATACCGGCTTTGACGGTACCTCGTTTGGGCCTGTGGTATCTGAGGTTTTGATTCCTTCGTATCATGGTTCCAAGCTCATCAGCGAGCTGCCGGTCTATCCAATCGAGTATCATTCGTCTGCCGAAAGTTTGCTTAACGAATTAGAAACGAGAGGACGAAAACACACACACACACTAATGTTCCGAATTGGCAAGCGAGAGCCGAACAAATCGACCCATTCCTGGTTTCCATCGTGACTACTCGGGGTCGCTATGGGAACCTACAGATGATGATCTGCGCAGGAGTACAGGCAGCTCAAGCAGAGGCTCGTTTGTATCTCAAATGTTTGAAGGTTCTCCGTCGTCCCAGGTGAGCAAATCCAATCAGAAAAGGCGCATAGGAAGTTCTTTTCATCTTACAGATGCTTCAGTCTTTTGGTCGGGTGATTATAGACTCTAAGGGTTTCTTTGAAGAATTTCCGTGGCTTAGGGACAATGTTAAGCACGACCGGTCGCACACTTCATCCTCGCCACTCTTATCATCGCGAATCCCTGCTGTCATTCAGACCACGGGTTCTGTGAAAAGAATAGATGAAGAAGAGGCAGAGTCTAGCAGGGGCATCTATAAAAGTCAGGGAGTGAACCTAGAGCTCGCCACAATGTCGCCACTCGTTCCAGCATTTTCTTTGACCAGGCAGTGTTGGGGCTATTTGCTTGTCGAAAAAATCAGCGGAATTGAATGGGTGGAGGATGCTTATGGAAACCTTCACTTGGATGGAAAGCGAAAAGAGTCCGTCAGTAGCTTGGTGCAAGAGCATAGAGGGAGGCGAACTATGCTTGATGATGTGGGTTAACCCTACAGCCCCTTCTGCCGTCAGCTGGTAGCTACGGCTGTCTATAAAGGCACTGTGGCAAACTAACTATGTAAGGCAAGCCCAGCTAACATTGTGATGCCGAGTTCTACCTTTTCCGGACTAAACATTCCGAGAGCAAGTGTTAGAGAGGGAAGTCGGCGTACGGGTCTCAGGGTGTTAAGGTTCAAAGCGCCATACTGTGAGTAAACCTACCTGCTGGGGTGAGAGCCTTATACAAAAGATATTGACACTTAGCAGCTAGTATTCTGTAATTTCTTAGTAATAGTGCAGTCAGGTCTATGGGCAAGGCCGACCGAACAGCCGTGGATGAGTGCGTGGCTTTTACCTAAATAGTCACCTGCGATAAGAACCGTCGAATCGTAGGGGATTGTAATATGTGATTATCGGAAAAGCCATGAAAAGCCCCGGCACCGCTTCTTGTTGGGGAGATCCCGGTCTATCCTGGCTATTTGATTGGCTCGTTCGCTTCAGAGGGTGAGGCGGTGCTCGGTGTAGAGAATGCTCTATAGTTCTAAGATTAGTTTATATCTAACTGTCTAGTAAAACTCTGTACGCAGTAAGTTGCATTTCTCTAGACTTTAGACTTTATGACAGGGTTTTAGGTTTGAAAGCGCGTAGCAATATGTGTCAATAAAGGAGGGGCGCGTTTGAGGAATCTAGGCCTTACCCTACCTTTCCTAAAGAGGCCTACATAGTGTAGCATTAAAAAATCATTAATAAGCAGCAATTCAAAGCATATAAAGCCCTTCTTAAGTCACTCTCATTTCTAGGTAAGATATAACACTATCTTTTGGACCTTATCTACAGCTTTTTGAAGTCTAAGATATTTAGATTATTACATACATTTTAATAAAGCCTACACGTTACGGCTAGCTACCAAGATGAAAGTTACATACATTACTATTACTACTCTCTTTATAGCTACTGCCTGGGCTAACCCGCAATCAGATCTAGTACGTTTACCCTAGCCTTATACACAGCTTTATAAGAAAAAAAATTGAAACTAGAAGTATAAGTATAGATCACTAACTTGATTCAAAAGTGCCTTGGTCCAGGCTCTCTCTGTCTCCACGATTCTGAATGCTGCTCTGGAAGCTGCAAGAGATCTGGCCCAAACAGTGCTGAACCAGGTATATTACAGTGCCAGGCTTAAGCTTTATAAGATTATAGAGAATATTTGAAGCCTAAAGTAAGATGATGCCTATAGACCTTTAGCCCAGGAAAAGACATACATTAAGAGATTTATATTTCAAGCAGCACTAAATACTGCGATCAAATTGTGTCGTAGCTCCAAGGTATGAGCCATGGAGAGAGTTCAAACCAGGATACACAATGGTTTACGACGTGTATACAGAACTATATAATGCTGTTTCGACGTCTTTAGCGGAGAGAGTGTTTCCTAAACTTGCAGATGCAAACCCTTCCATACCATCTCCCAAATGTGCTGTCCTCAAAGAAGACGTATTTTTAAGAGAGACACTGCAATAATGAAGGGAATGGCAACGCCAGATGCTGCCGGCAATGGGCGACCATGCTCGCGCACGTGGCTGATGTCATCCTCCACCTCGGCGTGGACGGCAACATAACCAAGACGTACAGCGAGTTGCAGGCGGCGAACGTGGGGTCAACGCAGCAACTTCTCGGCATGGCGGCGCCCCGCCACGTGCCTCTGCACTACGTCTCGGCGGCGGGCCGGCTGCCCTCGCAAAACATGGAACGCATCGACTTCGCAGGGCTTACTGGCACCAAATGGGTCAGCGAGGTCCTGCTCGAGCGCGCCGAGGTCGACGTGCAGGTCACGGTGCACCGTTGCGTGCACTTGGTCGGCGAAGGGGCCGGGGACACGAGCTTCCTGGCGGCGGTTGACCGCCACAGCCGGGAGCTTCGGGCTGTGCCGGAGCTCGAAAAGTGTCCGGGCAACCACGTGGTGCAACTGGCGGATGTGGCTCAGGTGGCCGAGGAAATGGTGGCGGCCGCCCTCGAGCCGGCCTCGGAGGCAGTCCCACGGGTCATCGTTAGAAACTACTGGGGCGGTCACGCTTTCCGGCCCCAAAACATGGCTGAGACGCACCGCGACGAGACGGGCCACGCGATCAGGGTCGTCATGACCCGGACGATGGAGACGGGGCACGTGCTGCCCATGGGAATGCTCAAAAAGGGGCATTTGTAGTTTATCGGATAGCTGTCAATTTTGGTTAGTACATAAGGTGCTGCTGGTCATCACACACTTATAGACCTCTGTTTTCCGTTTAGAAGAAGAGATGGAAAATACCAGCTGGAGCAGTCTCGAATCCGCGTCTTGCGCTGTCTGAGCATCACACATGGTCTTGGAGGCGGATGTAACAAAATCTATGCAAACTGATCGATTAGTTTAGAATACCACCCAGCCTTTCCTCTCTGGTACAGCCTCATCGCGGTCACCAGCTGCTGTCTTCTCCAATCCTTCAGCGCGTCTGATAGTAAATTGCCTGTTCCCCTGCTATCCTCAACCTCTTTCACGGCTGCCACATAGCTTTTCTGGTCTGCAAGCTGCTGCTTCAGTTCGTCCGTAACAGGATCGCCTTGTTCGCTGTAATTCCACGGTACATCGATCGCTGGCGGAACTATTGAGAGGGTTAAAGGAAAATCTGCGAACATCTCCCACGGCCCAGCGAAGGATGCCTCCCAGTCAATCAAGCCGAGGACACGGTACTCGTCGTCAACAATGGTGTTGTTGTGGCCAAAGTCGCCGTGGCAAAGAGGGAATGGACCGTGGTCGCGAGCTGAGATTCTACTAGCAAGGTTGCTAATGGATTTTGGAAAGGATGAGACGGAAGGAATAATCTCGTCAGCATATTCGCCAGATGCTTTCCGTAGTTCTTCGTCCGCCATGCCGAATGTGGTCTTGGCCGCCCATGCTTTGAAGAATTCGGTTGCCGTGTTGAAAGGACCACCGAGACCCGGAATTGGACCCTGCCGGTATGTGCCGTCCTCGTTTCTCGAAACGATTGTCCCAATCATAGGGAGTTGTACCGTGGCTAACTGGACCTGTGTTGTATTAGTTAAACATTTGCTTAGGACACGAATCGGCGACTTACATGTATCTCCGCGAGACTACGTAGAAACTTTTGTTTGTATCCTAGCGGTATCTTCATGCCCAAGTCCATTCCCACGTTCCCTGGCAGACAGTCCATCAACATGAATGGTGCCTTGACGTTACAATGCCGTCTAGCCTCAATGGCGTGGACTTCAGGGATTGGTATGCTGGTCTTTTGTCGCACAAGGGAAATGGTGTTGTATTCGCAGTTTCCGACTGCCTCTCCCAACTCATCCGAGTTTTCAAAGACATCTGAGGTACCAACAGGAGGCATTCGCAGTCGTGCCACCCATCGCACACCATCGTCAAACTGGATGATTCGGACCATATGGTTGTAGCCAAGGCCAACATTAAGAAGGAGCTGGCAGCTGGACCCATTCCTCCTCTTGGATGCGTACTGCAAGAGTGAGCTCCAGTCCACAAATGCCGAAAACGACTCGGCTCGTGAACGAACAGGTCCTTCTTGTAGAGAATTGTAATACGTCCACCGATATCCTAAAAAGGCTTTGGAACTCTCTAGAGAAGGTCAGCGTGAATGAAATCGAGGATAACGTAGCGAATTACTTACGAGGCGTCTTATCAGACAAGCTCCTCTCAGCGGTGTTGCTTTCCATTACATATAATGATGCGGTAGTGACTTGTCAATGTAATGTTTACAGAAGAGAAACAAGTCGATGTTAAAGTAAGGTCGACAACGTAAGGTTAAGTCCCTTGAAAGTGGCTGAAATTGACTACAATCCGGCAGTATCTAGTGGGGTCTAGCCCCTGTCTCCCCCAACTATGGATGCCACAAACTCGGGCAGTAGCGGCAAACGACCCCACGCCTGCAGGCCTTTACCGCGTATGCATCAACGTAGAGTGCATCAGCTGTAGACGCATGTATCATCTATGTCCACATCATCCACACCCACAGGTCGCCATGCTCCATACCACTGCTGTGTTGACGCCTGCAGATCATGTTAATTGAAAACTGCACGATAACGGCGTACTGAGCTAGGTTTTATCCACAGAATCATCATTCCAGGAATACTTTTTCTATGGTAGCCAGGAATTTGAAGCCCTCCCTACTTTGGTCGGCGGAACTTGACACAATTCTTCAAACTTATTGGCGATCACCGTTATGTCTGGGCACACACTTGAAATTGTAGGTTGCCTTGGCTGCTTTGGTGAGATGCTCCTTGTTGCTAGCTGTGAAACACCTTTTGACATCCTGAATCGATTTTGCTGGCTGCATGCACACTTCTCTCCGAGCTTCACTTCCATATTGCATCCTATTTTGCAGCAGGTAGCATAAAGACTTTATAGAATCAACTAGTTTTGGTTTTAGGTGTGTAGCCATGTTGATATAATCTTGAGTGGACGTAAGAGGGTAACATCATTTATTGTTAGTTAATATCTGTAAATGTCTGGATTCGGAGCTTTGATACAGTACATGTAGTAGGTTGGCTGAAATTCTTCAAACTTGCGCGACCCCGATGTGAGTGATGAGGATGGAGGTTCAGCCTACGAAAAAGAGAGCGTTATCCGACAGCGAGAAATGACGTTGGTCCTAATGCATTGATCAGGCTCAACAGCTGTCACAGTTGACCAGTGTAGTGTGGATAGGGTCACTTTTGACAATCTGGACTTTTCGAAGGGTCGTAATACTTTTTATGCTTCTAGGTGGTGTATGTAAGACGTGGGCCTCAGATTTTGGATTAGTGAGATTCAGGGTATAGAAGGTCAACAGACAGGTGAGAAGAGACTGGAGTTGGGTGGGCCGTCTAACGCAAGCGAAACCCCGAGAACGAGGGCAGGTAGATATAGGGATCAAGACATTTGTTTTAGCTTTGTCATTTCCGGATGTCACCTGTTTTTCTACATGTTGGAGGCAGCCTAAACCAACTTGCGGCCTATAAGCTCTTGGGGTTGGTAAGGTCTGGTGGGCGGTCAACGCAGTTGATGGCCGCAACAAGCCACCCTCAAACAAGATCTAAGCGCCAGCCTTTCTAAGACTCAGGTCCAATAACGATAATTGTTGAAGCACGTTCACGAAGCTCAGTGATTCGGAGCCTTTCTGTAGGCTGCCGCAGCCTCCTTATCGGTAAAAGTAAAGGAAAAGTATGTGGACGGGATGCGTGGGGGAGGCAACGTTGCATGGAAAATGTCAGCTCGATTAGGTCTGGAGTGAAGATATGGCTGACGAAGGAGACCTAGCTGCGGTTGGTCCGGCTTACAACATTTCACTCTCCCACTAGGGATTGAGTGCAAAATGACTGCATATCGTAGTTCTATATCTGGCCAGCACGACCTAGCGTTGCTGCGAGAGCAACCAACCCAACCTCAGCCTCATACTCTGTCAATCGATTTTATCGCAAACAATTGGCTGTTTGAGTGGCATACTATGGCTTTTGGCGTCAAGTTGGCTAGGTTCGTTGCTGTGGCAGAAACGCTGGTCCGAATCGTCTTGACAAGCCCACCAGGAAAGGAGTGGTCCATTGATACTGTATGCATCGTACATCCCGTATAGAAGCTTCGCGTCTGCGAGGACAAAATACAATTTGAAGAGAAGCAGTATAGCCTAAGCGCCGATTGTATGATGTTTATGCTCCGTCTATGGCAGGTAACTCGGAGTCAATCCCTGCGGCAAGGAGCAGTATTGCTGCCTCTCACCCAATGTTGCCTTCGGCAGCCACAATATCGACGACTCCTGCACTCACATTGGACTATAATTCCGGGACCATCCTCCGTGGATTAAGATTAGAACATATGTTTGAACACAGTTAACCATCTATCCTTCATTTTCTGTACCTCGGGCTGGGAGTAGAAGCTCACCGCAAGATCACCCTCTCGTCTTGGAATATAGATACTCAGAGGAACACATCCTATCACATACGACCATACCCATTGGAAAACTCGGGATCCCGTCCGCTCTCCCATAGATAAGCCAACGAGGGCCGGATTAGTAGTTGAGTCGGTGACGATCAGCGAATACCTGGTGTTGTATGTTTTTTGATATTTTTTTGGTCCGTGACACTTTTGCCCACCAGATTAGAAGTATAAGCGCATCTAGCCCTGTATGTGTTGCAGTTTGAGAGAATAATCGTATAGTGACGGCCATGCACTACTGATGCCGTCAAATAGCAAACCGTCCGCGTTCTGTCATTTCTGTACTGGGTGATTAAGCTTAATGACAGAATCCATGCAAGCTTCTATGTAAGTCATGGACATAGCCATACGAGATGATCTGATCATGCTAAAACAGGACAGACTGTCATGTCCACCTGGTCCGACCTAGCTCTGCGAGACTTACTAGACTAGCATTCGACCCACAAGCCTCTGGTGATATCGTCTTGTACAGACGAAGATGCTAGTAAGGGTGGGTCTAAAATGGGCCCTTTTGGCGGGTTCCCGCACCCGATGGGATATGTTTGTATTATTTACGAGAGGGAGTAAACCGTTATTCTATCATCTTCAGCTCTATATAGAAGTCTCTTCCCCGTCCTTGGCAACGAGCTTCACAATAAGCTTCTCTGAGAATGTTGTCAAAGATGCCGCGTTCATAATATCCAGCGTTGTCACCAGGTGTTGATCGCCCTTTTTGTTAGTCTACACGAGCTGTTACTAGTAAGTTGTATGTAGCTCTTTTAGTTTACCTCAGCTGCACTTGATGGAGCATTTTTGGACGGACTAAGGCTAAACCTATTGTATGATGAAAGTGTTGGAGTACTAAGATGATAGTTGTAAGCTGAATAGAGGAAGTAACAAATTAAACGGCTTAATTGTGTTAGGATAGGACTTTTTTGTTAAGGGTGAAAGCATATTAGATTACACTATATCTACTCCTTAGAGTGCTAAGTAGGAGTGTACAAATAGAGACATATCTAATAGATCTTGATGAATAAGAAAACAGTATACTATCTATCCTAAATCGAGACACTTAGTGTTAAGCTTTTCCTTCCGGAAAAGAGCCTGTTTAGAGGCCACCGTTTTAAGTTGCCAAAACAGCATTTAGTGGTGACCCGAAAAGAAAGAGTGTTGGTTCGGTGAAGACCAGCGAATACCTGGTGTTGTGTATTTTCTCGACGTTTCTTCTCATGTCCGGGCCACTATTCCCGACCCTCTGGTACTAACAAGTTATATTCTTTCTCCATGCGTATTACGAGTAACGGTCCCGGCTGAGATTATTGAGGACTTGAATTGAATCCGAGCTTATGTCATGGTTGAAAACTCTAGAAGTTGGCATCCTGAGGGTGCTTTGCGCGAGATCGGCTCCTGTTTGTGGACCAAACCCGCGCGGGAAAAGCGGGGACGCCCCATATATGCCCGTTGGTCACCCCCCGCCGTCGACCCGGAGTCGCATATTCGGGACCGGCATCTTTCTGGTCCGCGCAACTACATGTTATCCACAGGGCCGTACAGAGTAATAACCACAGCAACCCTCGGTGGTCAGCGGGCCGGAAGACGCAAACTACCGCGAAAGGGTCGCGCGGCCCCCGAGACGCGTAAGCAGCCGCCCCCTCCCCTCCTCTCCATACGACCAGGTAGCCGCCACGTCCCGCCATCCACACGCCCTGCATCATCATCCCTTCGGACCCTTCTCACGCTCAGGTTTTATGACAAGGCGGAAAGCCGAAGAAGCTGATGACAGGCAGAAACATGGAGCTGCCCTGCGGGCAAGTCGCCGTCGTCTTGCGCGCGTCCCTCCCGGATGTGTAGGCGGGTATGGACTTTGCCGCCTCGAATCACACCATGGACCCATGCGACATGGACTTCGGAGAGCCTCACTGTTTCATCTGGCAAAGGAACGGCCTGGAACCACTCATACACGCATACACACACACACACACGCACACAAAAACCTCGGCATCCACCAGGGTAACTCAATGCGGTTGGGACGAGGCCTTCAACCCGACGCCGCGGGCCTAGTGGTGCCCCAACACAACATATCGGGCATAAGGTGACGTCACTTGGTCATGAGCGCACGGCACGGTAGACGAGAAGACACCAGGGTCGATGGGACGAAACAGTCACGAGTTCCATTCTTAGAGTGCTAAACCTAGCTGCCCGTAAGCCCGGAATACCCACATCCGTCCTTCACCAAAGATAAGATGGAGGTTTTTTGTTTCTCTTTTTCGAGGGGGGGGATTTTCTCAATTCCACTGCTCGTCCTCATGCCCCAAAAGACACAGTGCTCCGTAGCCGATCGATAATGACAATATCAGCGAGCCCAAGCATCACCAGTTTTCCTTCCAACCTTGCGTCCTGTCCTCCGCGAGAGTTGCTAAGCAGGCAAGCTCCGGCTGACTCTTCCAGTCCGCCCAACACAAACATAATGTGTTGTGTTTTTTTTTTCAGTGTTCTAAAGACACTAAATATCCATAATGTCTTCTTCGTCAACCCCCAGGATAATTAAAAAGGTGATCAGAAGCGCGAAAAACAAGCGCATGCGATGACTGTGAGGTGAAGCTCGCCAGCATAAATGTGATTGTGATCCTCCACGGCGTGTTGAAGTGGGGAGATGCAGATGTGTAACAAAAACAAAGAGGGTATGTGCAAAAATGTGGTATACGCATGAATGGGAGAGAATCGAAGTGTGTGTAGGGGAAGCAGTGTTGTCAGGCCAGCCCATTCCAACCTGTTGTCAAACCCCTATTATGGCCTCCGTGTCCTTAGGCATCACTGCTGTGACAGCCGATGCAGCGAGCCATGGGTGATGCCGTGCCTAGGCTTATTCGGCGCATGATGTGGCGAAACCAGACAGTTGGGAGAGACAAAGGGAAGACCGTCCCGAGATGGTCGGCCGGCCTAGGTGTGGTGTGTCGAAATGATTTCGACCAAGAAAAGTGTCGGGGTATCCTCCAATAGAGCCGTGATCGTAATGCAGAGTGGTGCCCAATGCCACAATGACCGCCCTTCGCGCGAGGGCGTTGTTTGTCGTTCCAAATGCCAGGACGCCGAACCCATGAAATTGTAGAATGGCCGTGTCATGACACGTCAGGGAGTGATGGGGTGTGAGATCTAGGGCGCGCCGGCCAGATCAGAGAAGTCCATGACACGGCGTTCTCGCCTCGGCCAACCCAGCCCAACCAGTCCAAGCCCAAGGAAAGAAAAATAAGAGAGATGCTTTCTCATCAGTCATAAACAGACCGATCGCACAGCGCAATCTCCATCCCCAACGCCGTGCTATGCAAAAGTAGAATTATACAGAACCCAGCCGCAGGAGAGCCTCCACCGCATCACGCTCTTGTGCGTCAGACGGGGCCCCGAGCGCTGAGAAGTCGAAAGGTAAAGGTTGATGGGAGCGAGCCATGCCCGTGGAGACGGTGCGCGTGCCGAGAAAGCTGCGCCCAGCAGATTGAGCAGCCGCTCCGGCGGTGTTGTAAGACTCGGCACGGAGAGCCGCGGCTCCCACAGCGGCCCAGTCCTCGTCATCAGTGGCATCTTCTGGGTCATCGTTCATGTCGATATCGTCATCGTCCGGAGCCTCAGAGCACGAGGCGGAGGCAGAGCCGTCCAGGGACATCTTGTCCGCTTCATTTTCCATCATCATGGCGTCGCGATCGTCATGGGAGAAGACGATCGAGTCGCCGGCGCTAGAAGAGGCGAGGTTCAGGCGGGACCTGTCGATACCGCGTGCGCCGCTCTTGTTAATGGGGATGCCGGATCGGTAGTCAGTCGGGGGCGATGACCCTCGCGGGGGCTGACCACGTCGTCGGGCATCCCATCGTCCCCAGCCCACCTTCTCGAACTCCACATCGCCATCCGGGCCGCCACCCTCAGCTCCGCGACCCTCCAATGCTCCTACCACCAAGCGGCGCGCCTTCGTCGGGGGAATTCCAGCGAAGCCCGGCACCGACGTCGTCAGGTAGCCCATGATGTGGCGGATGGCCAGAGGGCCGTGGTTGAGGAGGATCTCGGGGAGGTGATGCTTGGCCAGCAACGTGGTGCTGATGGAACCAGTCGCATCATACGAAGGCGACCGGGAGGCTTCGCGCCCGAGACCGCTGGGGTCGTCGTGCAGGTCCAAATCCGAGTCGATGGGTTCGAGCCTGGCCTTCTGGAGCTGGGCCTTGAGGCCGTGAGGCGGCAGGGCGGGAGAGATGGAGTTGGGAGGGGTAGGGAGGGCTTGAGATCGTGTCACAGTCGTCGCAGGAACGCTCCGAGCCGCTACAACAGCTAAGTTGTCTCGGCTCATGTTGGAGGTCTGGTGGATATCGCGAACAGCAGCTGCCATAGTCGCCATGATGTCGTTTATATGTATCTTGAGCTTCTAGACGTGTCTATACGCGAAAAGCGAGCGTTAGTCGACAAACTCGAGAAGTAGCGATGCAAGCGGCGACGAGGAAGACCGGAGAGGGGGGGTATCTCGCGGCAAGGGGAAGAATGGGTGGTGGTGATGATTGGGTTATGGTGTTGAGTCACCCGGGGCACACTGTTGACGTACTGCTAGAAGCGGAAGGGATGCGATGCAAGTGTGGAACTGTGCGGGTAGGCTCAGTTCGACAGTGTCGGCTAATGACGGGTTGGCAGATCAGGCTGGCAGAGCTGTGGCTGTTGCGATTATCGTGACTGTGACAAGAGAATCTCGTCAGTATTCGTGTGTGGTAACTTGGTGATGTTGTATTTGCGTTGAAGAAGAAGAAAAAGAAGAAGAGGGAGGGAAAGGGAGGGTCAAGAGGTGCGACAACCAGGGCTAAAGTAAAAGGGCCGTGGACGGATACGGAGATGGGATGGGAGTGGGAGTGATAGACAAGACTCACCACCAACTGACTGAATGACTGAGAGCGACACACACACACATGCACACAACACACGCCTTTCGCCTTTCGCCTTTCATACACACACCTTTGAGCAAGCACCACGCCTAGAGAGAGCACCAGCAGCAGCAGGGCAGGGCGGGTTGAGGTGAGGAAGGGAAAAGGTACAAGAGATACAAGTGGTACAAGAAATACATAGCACCCGGGGCGCGTCGAAAGACAGTGACCGGGGGGAGGGGGGCCAGAGGGAGCCAAAGAGCCAGCCACTGGAGGTACCCATGGCGGCGGACGGATGCAACCCAGGATCCAAGGTATCCGCTGGTAGAGGATGCGGTACATCCATGTACCTAGGTAGGTGAGTAGGTAGTGTACACCACACTCAGTAGTCTTCTCCCCCAGATGATCAGATGGAGCACCACGATGAAAGACCGGGAGGTACAGTACGTCAGTCAAGGTCAGTCCTGTATGCCATATGCTGCGGTACTGCTTGGTCCTTCTTTTTTCCTGGCAGTAGAGGTAGAGAGACGCAAGCCCAGGCCCTGGCCCGTCAAGTACGTATGCACCTCACCCCGAACCCGCCAAACCACAGCAGCCGCAGCAGACAAAGAGCGCTGCCGTCAGGCAGGAAAGGAGGCAGAAGGGGAGCGAAGGCAATGGATGACGGAAGGGCGCGGCACAGAAGTCCCATGTAAGAACTGGCGCGCCCTGGGCGTGTGAGTTGGCCACGGGTGTCGAAGTGTTGGTCCAGGTGGTGATGACTGATGGTGTGTGTGTGTGTGTGTGTGTGTGTGTGTGTGTGGCTGGTCAAGGAAGTGGCTATTTGCCTGCACTGACACCCAAGAAAAGGAGTGAGCGGATGAGGTGGAGGATACGTACTGCTGTGTAAGCAAAGAGATGTGTCGTTATCCTCGCACTTTCCCACTAGGGAGTGTGGGAAGGAATTACACACACACACCTCAGTGCCGCCTGTGGATTTCGCCTCCACTTGTCAGAGAGGGATGCTGCCTCCTGCCCCTTTGTACACAGTGTGTCGCATACCTGTAGGAAAGACTGTGCTATTGTCGCTTCCCTTGTCTACAGGTACTACTTTCTGGTTCCAGTGGTTTCGGGCAAGCGACGACCCAGAAAAGGCGAGTTTGTCCTTTTTTGACAACTACCTACTTAGTAGCAGAGTTGGATTGCTTTTCCGCCTCTCGACCGCAAACCTTGATGCATCTTCTTCTTCGACGCCTGTGTGTCATCACCCCTCGATCTTAGTATTCCTTTCTGACCCTGGCGGGGCGTGCCTGCCCTTCTGTTGGGTAAGGGGAAGACCAAACACACACGCATACACACAGAAATAGGATTCTGCAACTCAACTACAGACTCTTTGACCTTTCCGTCTTGCTGATTGCTTTTTTCTGATGGACGTACGCAGTACTAAAAAAGGACTTGGCCGATAACACACAGACGACAACCTCGCAAACTCCATTAAATATCCACTGCCGCAACTCACAAGGCCCCCCCGACCCGTAACCTACAAACAATCCACATCAACGGAGCTTGGGTGGGTTCCAGAGTCGTCTTCCCAAGCTTACCGCCAACCGGTCACTGATCTCCATCTTGCAGACCGACACCTCGACATATGGACTAGTATAGTCGACTCACCGCAACTAAGAACTAGAGAACTAGAACCCATGATGATTTAAGTCGTCGTCGTCCGCGACAGCCCACGGCGGACCCATCAGACGTCCCATGTGTCGTCCTCGTCTTCCCTCGTTTCCCCCATGCCGAATCCGAAGCTACTGAAACGAAGTGTCCACTCGCTGTCTTCCCCGGACTGCCGATAGGGTCAACCGGCGGCCGGTACGAATATCCAAAAAGAGAGCATGGGTGACAAGGGAGGGGGGGGGGGGGGACCCCCGCGGCCTTCCGGAATTGTAGCCAAAAACCCACAATACGATCCCCCGGCTAGCCCAGAAGCCCATATCCGTACTACGCAGTATGTAGCGAAAAGAGGTGACTCCATCGGTATCTAACCCCAACGTCGAGACCAGGTAAGCCCTCTCCTCTCTCGGTCGTGATACACCACCACATGGGTAGAGACTACTTGGTAGAGGGACCAGGGCAAAGAGGCGGCCTTGGGGCCCAGTACCAGATCGCAAAGAAAGGAAGTCCCCCTGCCCTGGGGGTGGAAGGGATTGTCGGGTGACAAACTCGCAGCAAAGTCGATACCTTGTATCAAGGTTCCCTGCCGAGCATCAACTGTCGACGAGACTCCCGCCGACTTCCAGAGCCACGGCACTCTGAACCCCCCGTTCGTCCCTTTCTCTACACTAGACGCCGCCAAAGGGAGCTACCTGGCTGGTTATCTCTGATGGTGCTCATCAAACCACCGGCGCCCTCCTCGACAAGTCATTCAAACGTCAAAGTCGAAACCTTAGGCTCGGCTAAAGCGTCGGCTACTCTATCTCCAGGAATCTTATCAACTTGTCGAAGGGGGGACCGGCTTCTAAAGCCGCGAAACTTTGATTTCCAAATCCCATGCCCTTGCCCTGTTTCCATTTTCGTTTGTCTTATCCCAATACAGAGTACCGGATACGCTACTTTGCCCCCCCCTGAGAGGTCCACCGTCGATAACACAACTTTGACTCATGGCATTCGAACTCTCCTTGTGCCCCTCGTGGTCGCTTGAATGGCGGTCGTGATGCCCCTTACCTGCACACACATTCATGATCCAGGATGGATAGGGTTCGAAAACCCCAATCGCGATCCCCCTCCCTCCCACACCGCACACACACCCACAACAACATTTACATCGTGGCCTCAGCAAAGTGCTTCACATCCCGTACTCGCCGAACCCGCTCGCTTTTTATTCGGGGGGCCCAAGCTGCCCTTGTTCCCGAACGTCCGTCCCCATGCCACTACGCGGTACTACGCAGTACTATGCAGTACCTATTCTCATCCTCCCCAGTCAATCATGCCCATGTCCCACATCCATGTCCACCACCCATGTCCACCCATGTCACCCATACCCGGGTGGCCGCTGCGAGACGCGGCCACGGGATCGTTCCACTGGAGCAAGCGAGCAACGAGCATGAACAGTCGACGACAGCAGACAGGCGACATGGCATTGCTTCAGTGGGGAGCTCTGGGCGTATGCGCCGCTGCCGATGCCTTGATGCGCGCGCGCGGAAACACTAGGTCGGTCGGACGGACGAAGCTTTCTCTTTTTCTCTGTGTCCAGAACACATGCTGCGCCAGGAGATGCGACAAGTGTCGTCATCAATCGCAGACTCCGGTCTCTCCCAGCAACCGGCAGCGACGGGGCCGGGGGGGCATGGGAATGTGCCCCCGTCCCCTTGTCAAAACAACAAGGGCAAACGAGACCTCTTCATCACCGCACGGCGCACCGGACAGCTCCTTTCTCCTATTTGCGTGTGCGACGTTGCAAAACATTCCCACTACAGGACATGCGAGACGAGGGTACAAGAAAATGAGAAGGGAAGGAAGGGGAGCAGAGAAATCTCTGCCGCTTGGCGAGATTGGGAATTCCTCTTCCACCCCTTGGAATGGACGGACCGTCCAGTTCCCCCTCCCCTCTTCGGAGAATGGAAGCAATAGAAGAAGAAAGGAATGAAATCGCCCGCGACTACGGGTCCAATTGCCGACGCCCATCAAACGGACGGGGAGCAAGAAAGAAAAAAAGGAAGAATTGGCGGGCAGGGGGGCCAGTATCCCGTACAGTACTCTGTACGCTCGTGTGAGTGAACCGACCGTTCGGACCACTGCAATCTCTCCTCGTAGGAAAAGGGGGTGAAAAGGTGACTCTTCTGACAGACGTGCAAGTGGCCCGGCTCAGCCAATTACTGTCCGGTAACATTGTTCTGTTCCTGCTTCTCTTCATATGTCTCATCTCCCCTCATTTCCTTCTGCGACCGAGACTTCCAAATGTCTAAGACAAGCCCTCAAGAGTGAAAGGACTCGGTCGTCGTGGCCCATTGCCGATCCAACCCCCCCGTCTCTGGCATGCGTGACAAAAAACCAAGGAACTAAATCAGAGAAAGGTGAAGAGGAACGGGGAACTGTCATGCTACTGCAGACAGACACTGCTATCCCAATCGCCGGCAAAAGGTCGCGACGTGTCCTTGCCTGTCGGTCGCCAAAGGAGGGCACACAACAAGATAGACACGGCATTGCACAGCACGCTCCCGTCCCGAGCGCGTTACGTTGCGACGCGCTTTCTCTAACCTCTAACACGGCTGCAATGACACCTGGACCTTGCCTCGTTCCCAGCATCAGCTCAGCTTGAGATGCCGTGCCTGGGCCGGCCTTCCTCCTCTTGGGGCCAACCAAGGCCATACCTGCCTATCCATAGGGGGTACACACACACACACACACACACACACAGTCCAAGCACGCACTCACTCAAAACCAAAGACCAACCACACCAAAGCTCGCACATGCATCCACCCAATAGGGGGGCGTGTCCCTAACGATCAGCTGCTGCTCTGTTTGGTGGGGAGGAACTCGACTCCTGTGCCCCCATCGCCCTTGTTCGGCTTCTGCGCCGTTGACAGGCACGTAGCCACCGGGTACCTCGCGGTACTCTAAACCTCCTCCTCACTCCGTCCCCGTCCGCAGCTCTCCCGCACAAGAAAACCCACCCACCCGCGATAGCTCGCCCTCTCTCCACTGTAGATACACAAATACCACCACAAAAAACGAAACAAAAGACAGGTGTAACTCGGAATGCCACAGATGACAGATATCCGTCTCACGCGGGAAGGTGTCCCAACGACATGCGCACGCACGCACGCACGCGCAGAGGGGAGGAGGGAAAGAGTTGAGATAAGCAAAAGTTTAGATAAGCCACGCGCTGGCTTCGATAAGAGTCTACACACAAGCTGACAATGCCCCCCCCATGTCAACCCGAGAGTACTGTGCACTTGTGGTCTGTGCAGAGTCCAGCAGACAGTGGACCGTTACGATATGGTCTTAGCTAATAGATAAATGCATTTTTAGCGGAGAGTAGGGGGAAACGTTTCCTAACCAATCTGGGCTTAAAGCGTAAAAGAATATAGATAGTCCTAATATCCTAATAGGGGAGAAATAGTAGAAACGTTTCTAAATTAATAAAGGTATAAAACTAGAAGTACGTACCTAAGGTCTATAATTAGCTGCTAGGTCCTTAAGGTCTATTTCTACCTTTAACTTAGATAGAATATCCTCCCTTTTTTTTCCTTTATATAATAATTTACTTTATAACTATATTACTACTATTATAATTATAAGAATAACTTAGAAACGTTTCTAAATTATTTCTATACTATACCTTTAACTTTTTATACTACTAATATATATAAATAGTATACTAACTATAACTAGCGCCTTAGTAGTCTTTTATCCTATAAGACTAATAAAGTAAGTAGTATAGAAACGTTTCTAAAACGTTTCTAAAGCTAATAACTATTATAGTAAGGTTACGTTATAATTACTATAGGTGAGGTCTAGTGCTACGCTATTATTAATACATATAAGAAGGAGGGTTCTAATAGTAAAGTTTCTACTAAAGAGAAACTATATACTAATATAAGTTTATCTTAGAAACGTTTCTTATTTAATTCTAATCTTTCTTAGAAGTATAAATAGTCCTCTCTTAGGGCTATAAAGAAGTATCTTAAAGACACCTATAAGCTTAAGGCTGCTTTATCTGTAGCTAGTAGCCTAAAGGCTTATAACGACTAGCGTACTATTAGTAAGTTAGCCTTAAAATAATCTAGAAACGTTTCTAAACTAATTATTTGTTTTTCTATAAAAAGTACTACTATAATATATATAAGCTTACATATAGTATTAACACTAACCTTAAGACCCCCTGTAAGGCTAAGGCTATTATTAAGGACCTTACCCTAATTAAGCTCCCTACTAACTCTAATAATAATATAAGTTAACTTTAGAACGTTTCTAAAACGTTTCTTATTCTAACTTTTTCTAGATTAACTTTATTAAAATAAAGAAGAACCTTAAGTTAGCTCCTAATAGCTAGTGTACTCCCTATACCTCTTAAAATAAGGTTAGACGTAGTATATTTACTTTTAGAAACGTTTTTAGAATATTACTAATTTATTTTTATATATATAGAATACCTACTTACTACTAAGTATAATAATTCCTACCTTATCTAGTATACCTACTACTACCCTAATATTAGTAATAACGAGGATATCTTAGGTATGTTTTAGAAATGTTTTAGAAATATTTCCTTTACTAATAATAAATAGAGATACTTAAGACCCTGACTAAGCTGCGCTACGCCTGTAAGGTCACCTACGCCTACGCCTATACCCCTAAGCTGTAATAGATAAAGGATCTAGAAATATTTTAAGAATGTTTCTTACCTAGATACGCATCTAGTGTCTAAGGTTTTTAGGAATTTAGAGGGGAATAATAATAGTAAGATAAGAAACGTTTTAAAAACGTTTCTAAAATAGTAACAGAAGAACAAGCTAAAGAAAACGTAACGTTTTTAGAATGTTACTTAATTAATTAAGAAATATTTCTAGATTTTTTTTTATCTTAGTGTTATATAACTCCCTCTTTATAACCGCCTGTTCCTCCGTAATACTCCCTATGTTCCTAGTTACGTATTAAGTAAAAAGAATATTATATAACTTCTAATTAAATACTAGTTTAGCTTTATTTTTTAGTACTTTAATATACTATACGTAGTAAATATCTAAAGATATAAGTATAATATCTCCCCTATATAATAGTAGTTTATACCTTAAATACCTTCTTTATGCTATTAGAATACTATAAGATACTAGCCTTTTACTAGTATATTAGTAGAGATACTAGTAGCTTACGCTAGCCTTATCTCCTACTATTTAAGTATAATTAGGTATAGTTTTCTCTCTTAGATAAAGACACTCTAATAGAAGTAGTAAAAACGTATTATTATTATAGCTAGTAAGCTTTTCTATTACTTCTTAGATAACAATAGATAGATACTATGTTTTATAGTAAGCTATATGTTAATAGAAAAAGATAAAAGCTAATATTATATAGAGGCGTAAGTAGTTTTTACTAGGTGCTCTTAAGAAGTATATTAAAGTAACTTATAGTTATAATATTACTTCCTTTTATACTAGTGGTTTAAAGAGTTATAATAATTAACGTACTACTAGTAAGTTTTCTATTAACTAATAGAGGGTAAAGTCTTATATATATAGATTTCTATAGATATATATATAAGCTTATAATAGGAAATAATGTTACGTTAGAAACCCCTTAAAAGGTAAAGGCTATTAAGGCTAATAACTATCTTCTTAATATACTACGCCTTATAAATAGAGACGTAAGTAGAAATGTTTCTAAAACATCTCTTAAATAAATCTCTAATATACCTTAGCTAGATTTCTAGTAGATAAGAACTACCTACAGTCTGTAGCTAAATAAACGTTATAACACCTATAAGTTATAGAATAAAGTTAGCTAGAGTAAGTAGGATATATACTACTATTAATTAGTAGCTAACGCTAAAACTTTAGGCTGTTCTCCCCCTAATAGATATAATCTAATATATGCTATTTAGTAGTCTTATTGCTATCCTAATCTTAATAATAGTAATAGAATCTTAGGTTTATCCCTTATATACCTAAGTTTAAATTTATAATCTAATACTAAGAAATAAAAGAATTCCCTTAAAAGTTATAAAGTCTACCTTATAGGCGTTAAATAAACATAGCCTATTAGGCTATACTATAAATAAAAACTATCTTCTGCTACCCCTCTCTTATTTTCTTAATCTCTATTCTTTCCCTCTTAAGCTATAGCTCTTCTCTCTATAGCTATATTTCCTCTCTTTTTAGTGTAATTTTATCCTCTTACTTCTTTTTTTCTATTTCTTTTTAATAATCCTTATTATAAAGCTGTTACTCCTTATTTAGAAGCTACTACTTTTTAAAATGTAATACACTCTAGTTAATTTACGCTTAGGTTTCTACTACCTATCGTTAGAGACTTAACTAAGGATAGGGAGAGCTATGTTTAGTACTTCCTTATAAATTTAGAAGGCTTAGTCTACTTCTCCCTTTTAATTGCCCTTATAGAACACCTAAAGATAATATAGAATTAGCTCTGCTATATATGTTATTATTTTTAGTATTAGAGAAACTAAAGTTCCTAATATCACTTAGAGGGCTACTAGGTAGACTACTAATTAAAGACTTATAAGCGTAGGCCTAACTAGAAGAGCGTTCTATTTAATTATATTAACGTACCCTCTACTAAGTAGCTTACTTCTGCTTTAGAATTTTTATTAGTTAAGAATAAAAGGATATTAGATAGAGTATACTTTACTATTATATTATTATATTAACCTGCTTTAAAATTCTAGTGTCTTAGTATATTATTAGGATCTAAAGCTTACGTGTTATAAAATTATATAATAATAAATTCTAGTCTATATTATAGTATCTATAGAGGTTAGGACTACTAATTTAAAGCACTACTATAGTACTTACTTCTTTACTACTTAGACTATAGAGAGAAAACGTTTACTCTAAAGATATAAAATTATATAAAGGATTTTAATAATATTTATATAGTTAGGTATACGCTCCTAGTCTTTAGTAGGAATTACTAAGATTACTTAATAAAATCCTATTGTAATAATAAAACTCTTTTTGTGTTTTGCTTAGTTACTATATTACTACTATTTCCCTATATGTAGAGTAAGTACTAAAAAACATACTAGAAACGTTTCTAAAATATCTTATATATAATTGCGTTATAAAGGTTATTATAATATATTTCTATTTAGTAGTGTAGTAGTAATATTAGAAGATTATAGGTAGAATCTTCTCCTCTTAAATAGTTTTTACCTAAGAGGGTTTTAATACTACGTTAAAAATAAACATAGTAAAGTTATATAGTATTTTGGACTTATATTTCCTAGGTCTCCTCTAAGTGGAACTTTCCCTATAGGTATCGTCTAAGGCCCTATATTACACTAAAGCCTTAGTTAAGTGTTACCTTAAGAAGTCCCTTACTGTAAACGTACTTCTACTTAACGTTAATTACATACTTTTCCTTTATAATTTTAAAAACTATATAAAACATATAATAATATATATCTGCTGTTTCTAAATTTGTAAAGCATTAAGTAAGTAGGAGTACTAGAAGGTGTTAGAAACGTTTCTTATCTAAATTGCCTTTATTTCTTTACTTTTCTCTAACTCTTAGCTGTACTACGCCTAGATAATTTCGTAATAGGTTGCGCTAATTACGTGTTTGTAGTTTATATTAACTATAAACGTTTTTATATTAGAAAATATCTATTATTTTGCCTGTTTTTTAAAGAAGTAGATAACTATATAGTTACTATATAATTAATATAACTGCTGTATATACTTTTAATAGATTTATATTAGTAATTAATTAAGAGTAAATTATTAAGGTCCTCTTATATAAGTCTGTATATTTTGTTCTTTAGTTTACTATAGTATAAGGGTAATTACCTATATTCCTTAGGGAAATAGGAGGATTTACTGTTTTTAAATAATATGATATAGGTAATTAGTGTTTGTAAGGCTTTAGTATATATCTATAATTAACCTTCCCTTATGTTTACTAATAAACTCTTTAAGTTTCTTAGAGCAGAGGAATATATCTAGAAAAATATTAATAAGGTTATCCTATATTTTTTTTTAGTTTATACTTAGGCTTGTTTTTAGTTAATTGATACGCTAGATTACCCTAATAAGTCTATCTATAATAGATAGTAGTGTTTTAGTTACTAGTAGGCGAGGGTATAAGTGTTAACTATAAGAGGTAAATAGAATGTATAGTATTGTTTAGAGGTCTTTTAGGATAAAAAACTTTATCTTAACCTTATACTTTACACTTTAGAGCTGTAGTAATTCTCTATAGTATACTTTATTTATTATATATTATTAGTTAATTCTCTAAAAATTAGAGTAGGATATATTATACTATATCTTAGCCTTCTTTACCTATTACTTATAAAGAAGAAATACTCCTATTCCCCCTTCTCTATAAGCTTATTATTAGTGCCTTTAAGTCCTATATAAATATAATCTATAAGGTATACCTATTTAGAAGGGATTAAAAACTAGAAATAATCTATATAGTCTTCTTACGTACGTAAGTTTATATAGTAAATAAACTATTATTAGATACTAATAATATACTAACCTAGGTTAGCTTATTTTTTAGCTGTAGGGATAACTCTTACGCTATAGTTTAATTCTTTTAGCTTAGGCTTATAGCTTTTAACCTAAGCTTTATATATAAGACCCTTTTAAAATCTTATATGTATTATGTGTATTATACTACTTATTCCTTAGCTTTTACTTAAACTTATCTAGAAACGTTTCTAGGACGTTCCTACTTACGCTAGAACTCTTTTTTTAATAGTAAACTCTTTTACCTTAGTTTGTAAGGTATCTATCTTTATAGCTAACTTTAATATAAGGCTAAAGTAATAGAAGTCTTAGATAGGAGTGTATAGGTATGCTTTACTACTAGTATAAGTATAGGAGTAACGTGTAATAGGTATATCTCTAAGAGCTATAGATATAGTTAGATAGGTAATTACCTTTTATTCTATATAGTACTAAATCTATAATAGGATTAGTAAGTTATTAACTTAAAGACTAATATGTTATATAATATCCTATAGAGCCTCTATTTCTTCTAGTAATAGTAATTCTATTAGGATAATAAATGTAATCCTATTCTCTAATGTATCTAGTATTTTTAGGATTACTATAAGAAAGCAAATACGTCTAATAGTAAGAGTATTTCTATTAGGATAAGATCTTCTATTAATAAGGCTTATATCTAAAATAAGAATTAGCTTAATATCTTATAGTTCTATTATCTAGTGATTTTTCTTAGTTCTTTCTATATACTTCTAGTTAAAAAAAGATATCTTACCTAACGAATTAGTGTTTACTAAATAGGGTTTATATCTTACTTTAAACTTAGATGTATAGAAAACGTAAGGTTATTATAAATAATATCTTTATTCTCTTATAGACTATTAAACTTATCCTTAAGAATTTATAGTGTTAGAAATAGTTTGTTATCTTTAATATATGTAAGGTCTATTATATTTAGCCTTAGTAAGTATACTATTATAACTATAACGCCTATAGGAATATTTCTAAAATATTCTTAGAACGTTTCTAATGTTTTTAAATTATAGGTAACCTTTCTAGATATATTTTAAATACGTCTAGAAACGTTTCTAAAACGTTTCTAGTAATTTTATACTAAAAATTTTATTCTTCACTATATTACTACTATTAAGTAGCAGTGTGTTACCCTACTAGCAGATAGAAAAATAATAATCCCCTTTTATCTATTGGCTGAGACCATATCGTAACGGTCCACTATCTGCTAGACTCTGCATAGACCACAAGTGCACGGTACTCTCGGGTTAACATGGGGGGGACAATGTCAGCTTGTCTGATCACTCCTTCGATAAGGTGGGTACGTATCCGTACGCCGTCGCCCGTCGTCGTCGTCCGTCGTCGACTGAACAAAGCAACACATCCCCCGCCCGCCCCGGCTAAGGCGCACCGCACCTCGAGTGCTTGCTTACACGCCCGTCCCAGCAGCGCGCCTCCTTTGTTGCCCCGGATTCCGTAGTCCCTCCGGTGCCTCGTCGTCTTTTCCACATCTGTACAGAGAGAGTACTTTCTCACCAGCGCTCATCGCTTTGGCGCGGCCCAGCTGGTTGGCGGCCATCTTCAGCAATCGTCACCCCCATCGGTCGAACCCATTCCTTATTCTTCCTCACTCACTTTCCTTCTCCTCCTCAACAACCAAAAATAGGCGCGAATCCTTCCTCAGCGTAACTTACACCGTATTAGATCCGATGTCGCCCCCCCCTCAGCGACCAACCATCTCCTTTCATATCACACCACCACCCCCCTCCATCCCTCTCTCTTCCTCTCCTTCACCCTCGTCATGCTGAGGTGATGTGCTGATGTGCCATGCATCCCACATCGGGATACGATGCGGGCTTTTTGTCCGGTACCTCGGGCCATTTTCAAGGTACCTCGCGCTGTCGGTCCGAACTGATCTTCGTACTGGGGGAGAGGAGCTGGGAAGCCAAGAAACGGAGAATGACTACCGTGTCCGTGGGGCTTCAACAAAAAAGCCCGGATTCCTACGCCGCAGCACGCCTTGGGGCCCTGGAATCGCTGATTCGTATCGATGCACACACGCACAGAGAGAGGCAGAGGCAGAGTCAGGCTCTCCCCGGAATTCGCGCAGGCCATCCACGTCGCACGCCCACGAGCGCAACCATCACGTTGCGCCCAGCGTCTTATCTGATTGGTCCCACCTTCCACTGTGCAAGTCGTGTATCACGCCGCCCCAGATGGCCCCTCTTTCTTCTCCTCCTCCACTTCCTCCTTCGAGGCGCAAGAGCCATAGGGCAACCAACCTTCGTTCGAGGAGGCCATGCATCGCGACCAAGAGGGCGGGATCGAAGAACAGTGGACCGTTTCGGTGTGTGTGTATGTGTGTGTGTGTGTGTGTGTGTGTGTGTGTGCCTAGCGGTACCTACGTCTCGTCGTCGGGGGCACGTCGTACTGTACAAAGCATCTGTTTCCCCCCCTTCAGCTACGGCCCACGACGACCAAGGCGCTGCGCACATGTCGTCGTCGATCGTCGTCGAGTCACGCTACTCATCCACTGACGAGACCCCACGCTATGGCATGCTGCGTTGTCCAAGGCTTCGGGCTTCTACACACTGCAAGCTTCGATTCAATGACGCCCCCTCTCCCGATGCTGTCCCCTTCTCGCCCGTCCGCCTCTTTTCCCCTCCCTCACCAGGAGTCTGTGGGTATTCGTCCATCCCGCCCGCCGCCGCAACCCTCCCCCTTCGCGACTACTCGGCCTGTAATCCCTGGGATGCCCTCCTCCGCCTTTGGACCGATTCCTGCCCGGGCTGCCCCTCCCACATCGCGGCGGCATCGCTGCAACTGGCTGCAGTAGCCGCTCACCCCGCTTCTCGTCCAAGATATCGCGGCGGCGGGGTTCATATCACACCCCCATCCATGCCCTCGCTGCGCCTTCCCGACCTCTTCCATTCGCCTGCGTAGTCCCGATCAGCCGGTCAACCACAAGTGGCGTCGTGCTGCTGCTGCTGCTACTCGAAGCCGCCTTGGTTTTCCGAAACGTAATGATACGTCGCGCCGCCTGAGCTAGTCGACCGCGCCGGGGCGTCGAAACTTGAGGCGCCTTCCAATGCGCCAATCGTCACACCCACGTTCGAATTCCGATGGGCATCGATTGATAAGAAAACCTCGGCCCGTGATCCTTATCGCGCATGGGGTCACTCTGCCCGCGGCGACGTCGTTCGGGATCATCCCACTTCATTTCGACACACGGACGTCTCGCCGGACCATCAGGGCTGTGAGCCCTTATATGGATCGCCGAAAGGTTACGCGTGTATCGACATGTATTCGCGACACGCCTAGTGCCATGGTCAGCGAGCGTAGGCATGTCGGCGACGGGGGGGAAACCCTGACTTACCGCTTTGAGGACGTTGAGTCGCTCTTGCGAGTCCCGGAATACCTGCCGGTACTGGCCTAGACTTTCCCGCAGGACAGCGTCCTTGGTCATGCGCCCGTCGCATATCGCCTTCATCTTATTCTCCATCTCCTTGCGCAAGAAGGGCTTGCCTAGACTCGTTTCGAACTCCATGCGGTCGAAGCCTGTGATGAGTGCCACGCCGAGCTGTGTCGGGATGAAGACCTTGAGCCCCCTCCGGCCCCCGGCCGACGACGCGCCGCGACCCCCCCCTCTGCCACCCCTTCCGCCGCGGCTGCCGCGGCCCCCGCGACCCCCTCTGGCTGGCGGCGACGGAGGCCTATCCCGGTCGCCGTCGTTGTCGTCGCCGCCGTCCTGGCCACGTTGGCCCCCGTCCGCTAGCTGGACGTATTCTCTGTCTTGGATCTTCTGGATATGCTCTGCCATCGTCGCGTCTGTGCCGATCCCGTTGGCGTCCATGAGGGCGATGAGGTCGGCCTCCGTGAGGTATCCCGGCGGGCTCGTCTTGCCGTCCGTCATCATCGCCTCCGTCGGCTGGAAGGTCTCGCCCGGCGTGAACTGCGGGAGCTGCGCCGAGTCGTTCCATTTTTCGTAGACAAACACGTCGAGGTAGTTGCGCTCCAGGACGACCAGTCCGCGCGTGTGAAACGTCTCCTCGCCGTAGAGTATCTCCACGTCCGTGGCGAGGCCCTTGGCGTCTTCTGAGCAGCACGCCAGGAACCGGCGCACGACGTACTCGTATAATTGCTTCTCATCCGGGTTGAGCACCGTAGGTGCCGCGTATGTGACGGGGTGGATGGGCGGATGGGCCTTGTCGTCGTGTTTCCCCTCGCGCGGCTGATGGAAGTTACCGTCCAGGAGCCCCTGCGCGTGTTCTCCCCACCTGCTGTCGGACGTTTGCTTCCTGACCAGCGCCTTCAGGTCCATACCTTTGTCGAAGCGGTCTGTCTCGGTTCTGGGGTAGCTGATGAAGCCCTTGTTGTAGAGGCCTTCCGCGATTGTCATTGCCTGCTGACCGCTCATGCGCAAGAGGCGGGTCGCCGCCTTTTGAAGCTCGACGGTCGTCAGGGGCAGAGGCTTCCACTTCCTCGTCGGCTTCTCTTGGACCTTTGTAACCTTGGCCTTCTTCGCCTTGATGCAGCGCTCGTAGAGGATGACCACGGACATCCGGTCGAAGAGTCGGTTCCGTGACCAGTTGAAGTTGACCTTCTTGCCTTCGCGAGAGTGCATGACCTTGATGCTCCAGAATTGCTCGGGGACAAAGTTTTGAACCCGAAAGTATCGATCGACCACGAAGCCCAGGGTCGGAAATTGACACGAGCCTAGGTGTCCTGTTAGAGGACGTACGAGAACCAACGCAAGTGCTTACCGTAGCTGATTGTTCGTTCTTGCAGAGGCCCGCCAAGCGGTCGAAGGCTGTTGGTCAGGAAGCGGGTAAAGGCATAACCGATTCGGAGGTCCAGCTCTATTCTAGTGTCCACAGCGTCGACCTGCTTTTGGTCCAGGTCCGTCAAGCGTCGTGCGGCATTCAGGATGTGTCTAGGTCGCGTCAGGAACATCAATACCACACTGATAAGGGGGTTACATACGCTCGCTCGATGTTGCTGAACGTGGCGCGCTTGACGGCAATCCTGTTGTTGCCTTTCTTGGCGGCATTGACAATCTCCTTTCCGATGTGTTCTCCCTCTCGATCGCAATCCGTCCAGATAACGAGGAGTTGGCAGTATCGGGCTTGGCGTTCAATGTTGTCGGCCACGGTTTTCTTGTCCTGGACAAGGTCAGCAACTGCGGCATCAAGAAGGCAACACTGGCGGTCTCGGACCTGTGGCACAACGGTCACGACTGGTGCTGTGAACAGGCTCTCAGGAGGGGGATGCGACCAATTCTTGTTTTCGTCGGTGAATTCGAGCCCCGTGAGATGGCCCAAGACGGCGGTCATGGTCACGCTGCAGGGGCCCCATGGTGCGCCAAAGTCGAAGTCGAAACCGTAGTTCTTGATGTACTGAGAGCGCGTGTTGTGCTGAGAAGAGTCAGTCTCGTACGGGAGTGCGGCAGAGAGATTGCCCGAACACTCACCACTTCAGGGCTCCGTCCTGCCAGATGGCCAGCAACGGCCTTGGAGATGGACGGCTTCTCTGCGACACAGAGGACCTTCATGGTCTCGCTCCAGAAGCAGCGTCGAGTTTCACGAGAGCGAAGTGACGTATGATGTAGGTTGCTATGCTTGCGCGCATGTTCTGGACATTCATCCACGGGTGTTTTTTGGGAAGAGCGAGAGCATGATACGATAAAACTAGTGTGTCCTGCCTGAGGAAACGCGTCTTCGCAGGCAAACGCGTCAAGCTCTTCTCCTGCCGAACCTATGGCCACTCAATCGAACTTTTAAGACTTCAAGAGCATGTGAGATGTGTTCGGTGCAGCCGGTTCGGCTTCAACAGTTGGTATCTGGTTCCCGCTCCCCTCTGAGCTTCCTTTGTAGCCCTGAGCTGCGACAATCGTACAAAATCTAGCGTATTCACAGCAAAAAGTGAAGTTTTAACCGTCGAGGTGAGGTCCAGCTGCCGCCCGCCCCCGCTAGCAGCCTGGTGCAACCCCACAGCGGGGCTGCCGCGCTGATTGGAGCTCTCTGCAGCGTTGAGCCGAGCCCGTGCCGTGCGTGCTGCCTTCCTGGTCGCCGGCTGGCGATCTCACCCACAAGTGGCTGCCACCATAACCGGCTGTTGGGGACAAACTAACGTAAGCCACCCGACCTAGCTCGACATCTCATTGCTGGGGAATTCGAAGGAGGATGAGGGATCTAGGTACGATGATCATAGATCCGAGAGCTTGACGACACAACCATTGAATCCGTTTAAGACGGTCCCATTATAGGTACTCAGCCCTCGAGCTTACGAAGAAGAAGCCCCTTAGTTGGCAGTGGCTCCTCGAAGAACGAACGCCCAAAGACCCCTGCACAGCGCTCGTGGCGGCTGTGGGAACCTAAGCTCTCCCGGCGGACCCGATCTATGACGCGCTTTGTTTGCACCGCCTTCGCACCTTCAAGACCCTTTTGAACAAAACCCATCGCGACCCCTCCGCTCACCATCTCGCAGCGCAATTGCATCTACATTCTCTTGCGGCAGAACCAGACGAGCAGCATAGATCACACGAAACAATGGCGCTGCCTTCAGTCAACTCCCTCGAGGACTGTTCCGAGTGGGCAAAGGTCGTCGAGCCCTTCATCCCGCAGCTCCTCGACCTCCCGCGCAAGATTGCCGCGAGCCCGCACTCGCTCCCCCAGATCTACCTCGAGACGAACCCCCTTGTCTCGGGGTTCGCCTTCTCCCTGCTCATTGGCTTCATCACCCTCGGCCTGTCCGAGTACCACAGGAACTACTCCCAGATCGACCGCCTGTGGAGCATGCTGCCCAACTGGTACGTCCTGCACACGGCTGCGTGGGCGTATCTGAACGGCGAGCCGTCGCAAAGAGTCGCTCTCGCCAGTGTCGCGACCACTCTCTGGAGCGTGAGTATCCCGAATACTGCCTCGTGCGAAGCCAGTTGCTAAACCTGTCTCTGCAGGTCCGACTGACCTTCAACTACTGGCGCAAAGGAGGCTATGAGCGCGGAAGCGAAGACTACAGATGGTACGCAGATGCCCCTCTGGAACCATTGGCCCCCCTCTTGACTTGACTAACGCCCTCCGGCAGGGAAATCGTCCGCAAATACGTCCCCGGCTGGGTCTTCTTCATCTTCAACGTGACCTTCATCTCCTTCTATCAGTCCATCCTCCTGTTCAGCTTCGCCGCCGCGCCCGCCTACTCCCTCCTCCTTGCCAGCCGCATCGAGCCAGAGGTCACCGCCGCTGACTGGTCCTTCTTCTCCATCATCGCCGGCCTCGTCGTCAGCGAGTTCATCAGCGACGGCCAGCAGTGGGATTACCAGAACGCCAAGGCCGCGTACAAGAAGGATGCCAAGGTGCCGCGCGGCTGGGCGCAGGAGGACCTCGACCGCGGCTTCGTCACGAACGGGCTTTGGGCGTACAGCAGGCACCCCAACTTCTTCGCCGAGCAGATGGTGTGGTTCGTGCTGTACCAGTGGAGCTGCTACGCGACCAAGGTTCTGTACAGCTACACGGGCGCGGGTGCCGCGCTCCTCATCATGCTGTTCCAGGGCTCGACGTGGCTTACCGAGCTCATCACCGCCGGCAAGTATCCCGATTACAAGGAGTACCAGAAGCAGGTTGGCATGTTCATGCCCAAGTCGCTTTTCCCGTACTCCAAGCCGCAGCCCAAGATCATCCGCACGAGCGAGCTTGCCAAGAGACAGAGCAAGAAGGACAAATAAACTCGTCAACCATAGGCTTGGCTATGCACGGACAGTCAGGCTTGTCATCTAACATATTTTGAAGGAGGGAGGCTATTGAGGGCGTTTAGTAGAGGCGGGTCAAAACATGCGTGTGTATTTGTAGGGGATACCCTCTATTTCTAATGAGGTCGTTCTGGAGTCCCATCTATGCATCCGGAGCCTGTAGTCATAGCAATCATAAACCCTTTCAACATAATGTTCGTCAAACTCACCCCTCTTAGGCATCCAGCTTCAGGCTAGCCAAGCTATCAACGTAGTAAGCTGGCACGGCGACGGCGCCCTCCCTTTCCCAGTCCTCCTTCTTGTTCACGCCCGTCAGCACAGCCAGTGTACCGCCCAGCTTGCCCTCGACACCGAACTTGATATCGGTATCGAGGCGGTCGCCGATCATGCACGTGCGCTCGCGGTTGAGCTGGAACTTGCCCTCGATGGCGTCCATCATGGCCTGCGAGGGCTTGCCCAGCGCCAGGGGCTGCTGCTGCGTCATGTTGACGAGCGGGATGGAGACGGAGCCGGCGCCGGGGAAGAAGGTGTGGGACATGGGCAGCGTGCTGTCGGTGTTGGTGGCGAGGAAGACGGCGCCGCGGCGGAGGTACTGGTAGCCCAGCGACAGCTTCAGGTAGTTGATGTGGAAGTCGAGGCCGGCCAGAACGACGCCGACCTCGGGGTCGAGCGCGGAGCCGTCGGCCATGGAGGCGAAGTCTTCGGGCGCGATGTCGCGGCGAAGGGCCGGGTCCGTGCCGCCGATGAAGTCGACCCCCTCGGCGCGGAGCTCGGCCTCGATGCCGGCCTCGCCGATGACAAAGACCTTGCGCTTGCCGGCGGGCAGCTCAAGGATGCGGGAGACGTACACGGCGGAGGAGTAGGCGGAGCCGAAGATGTCCTCGACCTCGGATGGTATGTCGAGGGCAGCGAACTTCTTGTGGTAGTCTGGGCGGGACTTTGTCGAGTTGTTGGTCACGAAGACGGTGCGCTTGCCTGTTTGTTGGGGGGAAACAACGATGAGAACTCGGTGAACAGGGAGGGTATGTGCGCGTGAGTGTGTCAAGGGGCGACCGAGGGGTTGGGTTGTGTTGGGGTGTTTTTGAGTTTACTAGGGGAGGGAGAGGGGGGAATCATGGAATGGGTGAGCAACCTCTTGAGCGAAGAAAGGCGAGGGTCTCGCGGATGCCGTCGAAAAGGTGGTCGCCGGACCAGAGTACGCCTATTGCGGGACGGCGGAGTGGTCAGCCGGGTTCGGATGAAGAGCACTGGCTACTCCGGAACGGAGACGGTGGGATGAATGTATACCATCGCAATCAATCAGAAAGACCTAGGTTCGCCTCACCATTAGCCATCGTTCATCGCGCGCATCATCACTTATGCCACCATCGTGAGCTGCTCAAAAGGGTGGTGAAGATGACTCAGATGAGGTGAGGGGCGAGGGGGGGCTATCTGCTCACGTCAAACTTGTCGAGGAATTCTTGGATGGCGGGGGGGTCGCCGGTGAGGTATTTGGGCTGCTGTTGTTGAGACATCGTGACTTTTCAGAGGGGCTTTGGTGTTGTTTTGTTTTTATCGTTTCAACAAAACTCTGGGGACAGCAGGTACGAGATGCGGCAGTGAGTTACGGAGGTTGAGGGGCCAAGCGTGTGCATTTGCGGTCGGATGCGGGCGGGCGAGACGGAAGTGGGAAGTGAGGTTGGACGGCCATCGTCCGATTGGTCAGGCACGCCTGCGGCGGCGCTCTGGCGTGTTGCGGCTGGCTTACGGGGGCGGGTCTCGGTGCTGGTGTTGCGGCCTTGAGATTATTGAAACCTGGGGGAAGGAACGTAGGCCGAGACGGTGCGGTCTCGGCTTTCTCTGAGATGGGAAAGGCCAGAGACATGCAATTATCTCCTCGGCTCGTATGCAATAAGCTAGCCACGTTTCTGGGTGTAATTAGGTAGCTAGTTGCATGGTCGAGAAAGAGCTGGGACATCCAGTCGGACCTTGGGGTTTGCGGGTGGAATGAACAGACGATGAGATTTCGAGGTTCCCGGGGGATAAGACTAGTCAAGTCGAACCCCAACCTTCTTTACATTTTAACAAGCTTCCCCGGATTTCATCCAGCGTAACCCAAGACAGCGTCAAGAGAAAGTCAGTCGCATCCATCCTAGTTGCCTCTTCTCGAGACTCACTCTCATCTCCCCCGCAAGCGAAACCGGACCGCCACGGGCTGCAAGGCGCGGCCAACCCGCATTCTTATCTTGAGGTACCCATCAATCAGACATCTCCATCCCGCATATCAGCGCAGCGGCAGGCTGGGCATGGCACAGCCATTCAACAGAAGTGAAACAAGCATCTGTGTGGTCCAGAAAGGATGAGGAATGGCACCTTGGCACATAGTTTCCCCTCACTTTGCTGTTCTTGCCAAGCAGCCACGATGCCGCCTTCACTTTAGGGACCAACAGGACGCCGTGTATACCGCCGTTCAACAGTGCGAAACCCGGATGGCACAAATGAAATGTAAGACACGAGCACGACCTGCAGAGTGCAGACCACCCATCTCACTTTCTCTTGCTCGCGCGGGGGCGTACCGGTACCAAGGCCACACAGCCATGCGACCCCCATACCGACCAAGGAATCAAGCAAACACGTATCTCCGGGTGCGGAGTTTCTACATCCTGTCGGGCTTGCATGGCAAGTTGCTGGGTCAGCGCCTTTCCTCCGTTCTTGATGCTGACCACGATGAACTGCTCTCCAATCAGAAACTCGGCCGGCACTTGGATGCAATTTCGGGGGCTACCTACTACTGGTATATCTGGCTCTGTCAGCGGCGGCCCCTGCGATGCTGATTACCAATGCGGGTGACGTCACCCCGTCGCAGTGCAGCGTGCTGCATGAGTCGTTGAACGGTCTGGCCGGTGGTGGCGTCAAGAACGATTATCCCATATCGGCCTTTCCTTTTTTAATTTTCTTCGATTCTTTCTTTCTTTGATGGTGTCTATCCCACCCGGGTGACATGTTCGGATAAACCGTAAATACGGTCGGCGCCAACGTCGAGCGAAACAGCTGATAGCTTGACAAGTGTGCCGATCCTCTTTAGCAGATCACGCATCTCATCGCTCGTGCTCAATCTTCAACTCGGAAATGTCTGAGATCCCTGCCGAAGCCCCGAGACCTCTATGTGAGCCGCCAAAGGCACCAAGTACGCAGCCGTCCTTGGCCGCGTCCAAAGCAGACCGGGAAGGGGGGGGCCGCTAGACGGAGGGGCAACCACGAGTGTCGATCAGCGGCACCCTTAGAGGGGGGGGAGAAAGGGACACCATTAGCGGCCCCCACCATGCTTGAAGGGACTGGATGGTCCCTGGGAATCGGTGGACTTCCCAACTGCATCTGCATGTCAATTGCCCGCGGCTCCTCCGTTCGCAATTGTCGCTTACAAACTTCAACCACGGTTCCACGGCGTCATATCTCATCCCATCTCACCACCCTCCATCCCGGGACCGAGGCGGCTCTTCTCCGACCGTGTGTTTGCTGTCGAGGAACTGGGTTTGCCTGAACCGGTCGTCTGCGGCCAAAGTGCACTACCTGCTTCATTCCTTCGGCGGTGAAGGTAGGTGAATGAATGGCCGCCTCACCGCTTTCGCTTATTCCGCCGACAGGCTGAGACCCAGGGGAATGAGCGTGGGGGATGACAATCTGAGGAAGGAAAGGACATGGATCGTGACTTTTTTTCTCCCCCAAAGGCCTAGACCTTTTTCCGGGGATAGAGCACGGGACGCCGCGATTGGGTGCGTGGCTGGCTGGCCCGACCTCGCACATGGCTTGGGGGGGAAAGGCTAGCTAGCTACGGCACAACGGAGAGGTCAAGTCCAATATTGGGTACCTTGCTAGGTATCTCGGTGAAGCAGAACCCCGCGAAACCATGATGATAAGCAACAAAAAAAGTACAATCAAATAAATCAAGCCACTAGTCCAATCCGATCCGGCTCAACGGATCTTGCCCGGAAGACTGCTGCCAAGTCACCGAGTCGGCTGGCTTTTTATCGCGCTGGTCTATTCGGTCCGGTTGCTCCTGCCCACGAAAGACATGGACCCAATATAAGAAGGAGAGAAAAGTCTTCGTTCGTCCTTTTTTCCCTCTCCTCCTCCTCCGGACGGCGTTGTAAAAACTCCTCCTTCCCCTTTCGCCACATCTCTGAATCTGCAGTCCCAAGTACCTACCATTTCTCGACCCAGCAACAGCATCGGTGCACGAGAGACAAATACCAGCTCCTTCAACTTGTTCCACCTCGTGGCGATCGACCGGGTTTCTGCTCGACTCCATACCTACAAGAAGAAAACCAAGCATTGATACAACATCCTAAAAGAGTGGTTCTCCGCTACCCACCTACCCGGCGTCAACCCACACGGTCCCTGCCTCGCACCTTGCTGCTTGCTTTGCTTTCTCCGACACCCTTGTCCACCTCACACTGATACCTCACCTTGTCCCCGTCCTTCTCATTCTTCTTGTTCTTCTTCATACACCAACGCAAATCCTCGTCGCAGAAAAGAACTAGCAGAAAATCATCTCGAGAAACCTGACGCTTCCCTGCCTACCTACGCACACAGCAGGCTATCCATCTTAATTTTCCCCACTGCCCAAAACAACCGTCTCATCAATATTGGGACCCCCCAAAAAAGGCACAAGCATCATCAAATCACATCACCCCACCATCCGTGCCCATTCCCGGCACCGACTTTAATAGCAGCCATGGCCCCCGTCACACTCACCGAAGACCAGCTTCTCGGCCTGCGTTCTATCCCCCCTTACGACTACAGAATGGCTTCTCACACCAACGCCGCCCAGACGCCTGCCACTGCTTCCACCGACGCCTCCTCCCAGGCCGACTACTTCACCTCCTCGCTGAGCTCGGCCACCAACTCATCTCGCAACTCGGTCGAGATTCACGACGGCATCGTTGCCGTTGAGACCCGTGGCGGCACCGTCACCACCCGCAAGACCAAGAACCGCCTTCCACCTCTCTCCCGCGAATTCCCCAAGCCCACCAAGGACATTGACGTCGAGGAGGCCCTCGCCCGCAAGCCTGGCCGCTGGACCGTCAGGGGCGCCCTCGCTGTTGAGAGACCCGTCCAGGTCGTCGACGAGGAGAAGCTCAAGGCCCAGCGCCGCAAGGCCCTCGAGGACGCCAAGAGAGAGCTGTTTGCCGCCAGCGAGATCCTCAAGGCGACCCCGCTTCCGTCTAGCAAGAAGGACTTCTAGGCGATGTACGAGAATAGCCACGGGGCGGCTGTGTTGGAGCAACCCGACCAAGACGAAGGTTGCGAACCCACCACCACCACCACCACCACCGCCCATGAAGCACGGCTTGCGACAATTGCATTTTCATGTTCCTGCATTTTCAGTAAACTTCGACACTCGGCTTGTTCGGCACGCGAACGGACTCGCGTCGCCCATCAGGTGCCGGTCGAAGACGATACCCAGCTAAGAGCGTATTGAGACCCGGGGAAGAGAACCCGAACGGTCCGAGACAGAGGACAGAGGGGTGTCGGACGGCAGAAGTGTTTCGGCGCCTCAGCAGCGCACGGAGAGCAATGCCATTACCATTACCCCGGGAAAGGAAAACGGCGTTTCATTCGAGGTTGAGTCATGGTTCTCGTCGCTCCATCAGTGTACGAGAGCAAAAAACGGAGATGGGGATTTTCTGATCAACAAGCTTGCGCATTTCATTTCTTGCAGTGGCCTGCCAACCTGTACATACGATGCTTTGAGCAGATGCTAATAAACCGACTTGAAACATTCAATCCATGCGAACCGTTCCCTGACACTTTTTGTTGTACACGAAGGCTGACTTTGCCCTTTTTTTTTCTTTTTTCTTTTAATCGAGGCGCGCGGCCAGTGTGAAGCCGTACTGGACCATGGCGATGAAGCCGGCGAGGTTGACGAGGGTGGAGATGCCATGGAGCTTGCCGAAGGACTTGTTGAGGACCTGCATCTCTTGCGAGTGCGGGGCGGGGTCGTAGCTCTTCTTTCCGTCCTTCTTCTCTGTAACGGTCTGCTGTCAGTCGCTTCCGTCCGTGCGTTTGCTTCCCCACGGGGGCACCGGTCGTTGCACACATACCCTGGGCGTATCTGGCCTTCATGACGGTCACCGTCTTGGGCAGGACGACGACGAGGTTGACGAGGCCGGTGACGAACATGGCGGCGATGGGCAGCAGGGCGCTGTAGCGGTTGGACTCCTGTAACAGGCCGCTGATGCTGCTGGCGTGCTCGCCCAGGAAGCTGCGGCTACCCGGGTACGTCAGGGCGAGGATGGCGGGGAGGGCCGTCTGGATGGCGAAGTAGACGGGGAAGAGGGCGTTCTGGGCCGTGGCGAAAGCGGGCCGCTCGAGGGCGCGGTACATTGTGATGCCATTCACGAAGGACTTTTGCGGTCGAGGCGTCAGCCATGTCGCGTTGTGCTGGGGTTTTGCACGAGGGTCATTTGTTCTGCGTCACACGGCGACTTACATGGAAGAAGGTCGTTCCCAGGAGGGCGCCATAGCTGAGCCGAGGAAGTTAGGCATCGATGATGCATGACCTGCGGTCGTATCGCTTTCATGAGGGGAAGGGTCTATAGCTTACGAGATGATGTGGTACGGCCCCGGGGAGAAGACGATGGAGTCGGGCATGATGGGTGGTTGTGGTTTATCTTGCAAGGGTGGTTTGACGGTTTGCTAGCTACCTACTCGTCGGATTGGAGTTGATGAAGTTGAAAGAACGTCGCGAGGTTGCGTTGGAGATCTGGTCTACCTATGAGAGGTGCCGTCTGGAACGAGCCGCGGAGGAGGGGACAGGGGTCTGGTAGAATGTATGAGGTCACCTCCACAATAGCTCCATTTTTAACAAGCGTACGACAACGCTGAAGAGCCACATGCTTAGGGAGACCTTACTCATGAGCCGCCCAAAGTTTGAGCAGCACATTGCTCAAGGTTCCGCGCTGTTTGGCTGCCGCCCATGCAAATCCCTCGGTCGCTGCTCACCCGTATGTCGTGGCCAATTGTCAAAAAAAACTGGCCGGGCAAGAATGAGTAGGTAATTACTGACTATAATCCCCCATTGAAAACGACACGACATGATGGTTTGCGCCTGCCTGTTCCTTATTGATGGCGTCACGTGATCGCGCGATGACAACCGCTGCGCTGCAACTCGACGCGGTACTGGGTCGCGCAGCAGCCTAGAGCTTGATGGACCTCATCTGCCTAAATCGAGCCAGGGGTCCAGGTCCAAGTCGGTCCAAGTCCTACTCGCCGTCGCAACGACACTCATTAATACACGGATCTCCTTCTGAGTCTGTTGGTTTTTTCCCACCCTAAAACCTGGCGAATCCAATGTCTAGTCCCTACGGAAAAGCATCATAATAACACTGCCCCTTCATCAACCTGCCCACAATGGCCGACAAGGAGGCGTCAGTCTACATCGTCGACCTCGGCTCGTCCATGGCCGACTGCCACAACGGCCGCGCCGAGCCGGATCTGGACTGGAGCATGCGCTACGTCTGGGACAAAATCTCGACCACGGTCGCGGCCTCGCGCAAGACGTGGACCGTCGGCGTCGTCGGTCTCAAGACGGACGAGACCCGGAACGCCATGCAGGACGACGAAGGGTACGAGAACATCTCCGTCTTGCAGGAGCTCGGCCCCATGACCATGACCTCGCTGCGGGAGCTCAGGGAGACGATCAAGCCAAGCGACGCGGCGGCCGGCGATGCCGTTTCTGCGGTGGTCATCGCCGTCGACATGATTGAGACCTTCACCAAGAAGCTCAAGTACAAGAGGCGCATCTATCTCGTCACTGACGGGTTGGCTCCGATCGATGATGACGACGTCGACGCGATTGCGAAGAAAATCAATCAAGATGGGATTGAATTGATTGTCTTGTAGGTCCGGTAAGGCCGTCGATGGGGTCGTCTCACTAACACACGCAGGGGCGTGGACTTTGACGATGCAGAGTACGGCTTCAAGGAAGAAGATAAGCCATCAATCAAAGTCTGTCATCATTCTTTTTCCCTTCGCCCTCCGGCCACTTCACTGACGCCCTCTACAGAAGAAAAATGAGGGGATACTCAAGGACTTCGTCTCGAAATGCGACAATGCCCAGTTCGCAACCATCGCGGAGGCCATCGACGAGCTCGATACCCCGCGCCTCAAGCCCGTCAGGCCCTACAAGACCTACGACGGGCCCCTGACGCTCGGCCTCGCCGACCCGCCCCCGGAGCTCAAGATCCCACCCACGCCCGTCGTCATCAATGTCGAGCGCTACTTCAAGACCAAGCAGGCCAAGCCCCCGACGGCCTCCACCGTCGTCGTGTCGGCGGCGGGGCAGGGCGCTGTGTCGCAGTCGACGCAGACGGTCGAAGGCGACCCCATGGAGGGCGTCGAATCGACTGCGGGCTTCGCGGCGGTCAAGTCCGCGCGGACGTACAAGATCAACGACCCGGACGCGCCGGGCGGCAAGCGCGACGTCGAGTTCGAGTCGCTGGCCAAGGGGTACGAGTACGGGCGTACGGCGGTGGCCATTAGTGAGTCCGAATGGAACGTCACCAAGCTCGAGACCGTCAGGAGCTTCAGCATCATCGGGTTCATCCCCTGTGAAAAGGTACGATTCCCGCCCTCGCCATGGACACCCCCCCTCTTAATCTGGTCTAGTACGAACCGTTCCTCAACATGGGCGAGACCTGCATGACGGTCGGCCGCAAGTTTGACGAAAAGTCACAGCTCGCCCTCTCCTCCCTCATCCACGCCCTCTATGAGCTCGAGTCTTACGCCGTCGCCCGGCTCGTGATCAAGGACAAGAAGGACCCCGTCCTGGTCCTCCTCGCCCCGCGCATCGAGCCGGACATGGAATGCCTCTACGACGTGCCTCTCCCCTTCGCCGAAGACGTGCGTGGCTACCAGTTCCCGCCCCTTGATCAGGTCATCACCATCAGCGGGCAGAAGATCACAGCGAACCATCGCTTGTTGCCCGGTGACGAGCTTACCGATGCGATGAGCGATTACGTCGATTCCATGGATCTGAGCAGTTTCGGGGCCGACGATGAAGGGTGAGCGATCCTCGCCGGCGGGCATGCAGATCACGCTACTGATACCCGAGCAGAAACCCATCAGAGTACGCCGCCATCGAGGATACCTACAATCCCATCATCCACAGAATAAACCAGGCCATCCGCCAAAGGGCGGTCAACCCCGAGGGTACCATCGAGCCTGTTCCTCCAATATTCGTCCGCTACGCCGCGCCACCTGCGGACCTGGTCGACAGGTCAAAATCCCAAATCGAAACCCTCATCTCTGCGGCGCAAGTCAAGAAAGGTAACGCAGCAAACCCTGGCTCCCTCCTCCTCGCCCCTGTGGAGAACCCTGCCGCTGACAGACAACCCCGCCCGTGTCAGTCCCCCCGAAAGCAAAAGGCAAGCGCAAGTACGAGGGCTCGAAACCGCTGTCGGGCCTCGACGTCGACGCCCTCCTCGGCGCGCAGCCCAAGCGCCCCACGATCTCGGCGGAGAACGCCATCCCCGAGCTCAAGCGCGCCCTCGCTGTCGCGGAGGAGGTCGACGCGATCCGCGACGCCGCGCGCCAGATGGGAGACATCGTCGCGAGGCTCGTCGCCGACAGCTTCGGCGACGCAAACTACGGCCGCGCCGCCGAGAACCTCAGCGTCCTGCGCGGTGGCCTCGTCGACCTCGAGGAGCCCGGGGTGTACAACGACGTCATCAAGGGCCTCAAGGCCAAGATGCTCTCGGGGGAGCTGGGCGGCGACCGGCGCGAGATGTGGTGGAAGATCCGGACGTTGAGGCTGGGGCTCATTGACCAGGCGACGTCTGAGGTGTCGGATGTCACGAGTGAGCAGGCTGACGAGGTTTGTTCTTTTGTCCCTGACGATGAGACGTGGGTGTGCCATCGCTAACCTGGCTGCAGTTTCTGAAATCAAAATGATGGGCTACGAAGCGGGCGTTTGTTCATGTACATCAGGGGTTATTGATGACGGATCCTCAATCGAACCCATATTGCCTGCTATGATCCTTAATCTGATGCTATTCACCCTTGGTTGTCATGTAACACCGGCAGAAGAGCCCTGCTCTCAGGCATCATTCAACTGCCCTTCGGCTCCAACGTCTAGGTCCTTCTTCTGGCCCATGTCGACCCTCGCCGCAACCGCCAGGCCAAGCATCGCCTGCATGGTGTAGGCCGCGTCGTTGCCCGCATTGTGGAGATTGCTGTGCGGGATACCCAGGTCGGTGAGCACCGTGGCCAGGCTGCGGCCCTGCGTCTCCTGGCGCCAGGCCTGGTACATGTCCTTGGTGTCGAGGGTGCGGCTCATGACGCCGCCGATGCCCCATAGCTCCACGTTTATTCCCTCGAGGTAGCCGAGATCGGATCGGAGATCGTGGCCGAGCAAGACGACGTTGCGGAACCGCCTGTCGGCGTCGGCGATGCCCTCTTGACCGGCAACGGAGAGGATGGTGACGGCGGCGATGATCAAGGGGCCGAGGTCGTCGAGCTTGGGATACTCGCTCTTACTAACTTGCTGTTAGCCCGCGTTTGCAGAACTCCTTCTTTGAGAATGCTTACCCAAAATTGAAGAGCTCGGGGCAGCCCTTGATGTACTTGTAGTTGCGGATGTGACGATGCTCGTCGGTGATGAGGTGGCGGCTTCTGATGAACGGGACCCAGTTGCGTCCATTCTCGCCGGGGGGGACGCCGGCAATGTCCTCGGTGTCCAAGATCGACAGTCCAATTTCGAGAACGGTACCGTGGTGCTCCTCGGCGACCTCGATATCAATACACACAAACACGACTTTTTGGTCCCGTGCGTGGGGCAACGGCTTATCCAGCGCGATCTCCTTGTCCTTCTCGGCGACATCGCTCGCCTTGGGACGGAGGCCGAGGTACAGCTGTGCGTCATAGAGCGATTCGTCACGGCTCTGGGCCTTCTGCTGCTTCTTCTTCTTGCTCTTGCTCTTTGTGTCCTTGTAGTTATTGTGCATGTTGAGGAGGGACAGGAGCATCTCCTTGCCAAAGGTGGTGGCGTTTGAACAGGCATCGTCCTCCCTTGGGGGCGGGATCGCGCTGCGGAGGGCACGGTACTCGTTATGTGAAGCCGAACGGGCGATGTACTTAGGGCGGATGGTGCAGCTCGAGCCGAAGGTGACGTAGAACATCTCGCCGGGATTACCCGGGGGAATGGTCAACATCGTCTGGATCGAGGCGTTGATCACGTCGAGGAAGTGCTGGAATTGCTTGGTCGGGACGAAGATGTAGGGCATCTTGTCCAAGGCCCGGGGGTGGTAGACATAGAAGCTGGGTAGACGTTAGCGCGTGAGTGGGAGAGGCAGCTTGTCGGAGCTGGGCGAGAAGGCTTACAAGTCCCAGGTCTGGTCCTCTGTCATGTCATCAAAGAAGGGTTGGGCCTGAACAATCTGTTAGCCGAAGGGCTCTCGCAGCCCATGGTGGAACTTTCCTTTGGTCGGTTGGTCTTGCCGATGAAACTCGAGGGGTATCTCTGGATCAGGTCCCACGCGACGAAGGTCATGCCATCCTCGGAAAGGTCGCCGGCCTTCATATTGTTGAACTCTGGGAAGTCCTGCGAGATGAGGGTGTTGAAATCGGCGGGTGCCATCTTTTCAGACTTGGAAGGCTCGAGAGGCGGTCCGACGTAGTGAGGAGTCGCCTTGGAGGAAATCGGTTGGGTGATGGACTTGCCCTTGGAGGTGACTTTCTTGGCAGCGGTCTCACGATCTAGAGCGAGGGGGTCTAGTACGATGATCTCGGGGGTCTCTTCGACTTCTTGGTGCGGGCCCTCTTCGAAACGTATTTGGCCGCCAAAAGCCTTGACGAGACGCTCGATCTGCTGGGTTTGAGTGAGTGCCATCTCGATCAGCGAAGAGGATTAAGTGGGTTGTAAGCAGAGAATCGGTCAACAAGACGAGAGTTTGATTATTCGCTTTTGCTCTAAACCGGGAAGAGTGAAGTGCTCAGGATGTGGAAGGAGACCGGTAGCGGTTACCACGACAGATGGTTTGGTGGACGAGTTGTCGGGTTTCTCGAAGTTGAAGTGGAGTTGGTAGCTGAGACTAAATAAAAAACGGTGTTTTTCCAGAGAGCTCAAATCGACAGTCAGTGTGGTAGGAAGCAGAGAATGCAGCATAGTACGCCGTCCCTTCCCCATCAGCAATGCTCGATAAGTTAGTACTCAAGTGACGAGAGCGTAGGAACAGGTAACACGTCATGGCAACTGAATATACAGAACGTTCAGCTCACATGCAAAAAGTGTAGCCGATGATTGGGGGTCACAGCACCAACACAGGTTGTGCTAAAATGACTCTTGTTGCTCATGTTCATAATTGTTCTCCTCGAACATGATAGTTTGTAAACCCTAGGATTACTGATTTTTAGCTTACCAAGAACTTTACTGAAAATGGAAGCAACGCCCTGTCATCTATCCAAACTCTTTTCGTAGTTTTTCAGTATATGTGTTGGAATCACAGGGGGGGTCGGCACATTCACAATATCGTGACGTTGGTGGCGATAATAGTGCTGGTTGAACTGATAAATGAAGAGGGAAGAAAGTAGAGGTTGTTGCTAGCAGTCAGAGGTGAAGTGAAGTAGCCAGTGGCTGCCTGGCTGCCTGGCCATATTCTAACATATGCCTTGAGCTTGCTGGGGTATTTAGATGACACTGTTTGTCATACAAAGACAAAGAACTAAGGTCATCTGATGTTACTACAGTTGATGAAGCACTGGGCAAATACTTAGCTTGCTTAATATACTATTTGCCAAACGCTACTACAAAACCGCCGGCAGTGCAGAAAAACGCGACACTGCAAGTGACTAAATATCATCAGCCTAGTGTTGGAGTGTTGGATAACTTTGTAACAAAGGCTGATCTCTGTGAAGCCTCAATACTAAGGGGTCGTATAGAAGCCGCTGGTATCATCCTCAGGAAACCTTTCCAGCCTGGGGTCTCTACTACAAGAGTAGAAACTCGAAACCCATGGTACTGGGCGCTCGTCACCATTGCCAACCTATGCCTGTTCAGTCTCACGGTGTTACGCAGTTGAAAAGGAGCCTGATCCATGATTGGGCAACGCTAGGTGCACTCTTCAACCATCCACCGACCCGATTCATCCTCAACATAGATTTGACAACGGAAGCTCTCACTAGCAAAGAAAAACTCGGCCTTATGTCATTATACACAATGTTGCAACATGCCCTATATCTAAAGCCAGCACAAAACATGCACCTACAGTCCTTCCCAGGACCGCATTGCCTATAAGCTCTAATACAGGTATATTTACAGATAGAATGACGAAACTAGCTATAAACAGTTCCTCTGTCCTATAGGAAAGTATCACGAATTAGAGCGCACAGCAGGACATATAGGAATAGGTGTTAGAAAGGCTTAATTCTATGAAAAGAGATATGCGTAAATGACAGCCGTATATATAGGTGGAAAACGCGAGTAATGAATGAGACGTTATGCCTAATAGCATGGATAAACGCGTAAGACAAGTCGCGTAAGACAAAAAAGTGCGAGTATCCCGTACAACGATAATTAGAAGTGAAGCTATCGTGACAGAACGCTCTGAGTTTACTGATTCTTTGTATACTCTTTAGAGTGGGCATTTAGAAGTCACCTAGAACCTGCTTGTTAGGCTAGGCGTGGACGAGCCAGAAGGGGGTAACGTTAGAGATAAGGTAGAACACTCTCTTGTTGAAGTGAGAAGCCTAGACGCACTACTTGCATTTCTTCTATAAGAAGAAATGAAGTTGGTGAAAACCTTTGATTAAATTTGGAAGAAAAAAAATTACCTTTACGTGAGACAAAGAACATTAAAATGGGATCTAAAATTGTACATGGCCTATTTGTAGAAGGATGTTTTTGATCTGGAGTTGCTAGAGGCAGGTTGAACTATATATAATCTATTGTACCTCTAAGTTTAGAGTATATAGTGGGCTAAGATGGGTGGCTTCCGGGGACTGGAATTGACTGACATAAGCTAGAAGCATCCAAGCGAGATTTACTAGTACTTAACTAGGGGATTAAACTTTAGCTTGATACTGTAGTATTGGTGTCACATAGATTATAGGTATTGTGATACAATACGTATTGTAAAGGGGATGACGAATGAGGGGTTACTGGTTTAATTATGTGCAGAGGAGAAGTGTAACTATTGTAGGCTACCCGTTCAAAAAGGCGGTGGAATACACTGCCAAGCCCATTAATCCCGATGAATTTGGCGACGCCCAGCATTGCAACTTATATAATGAGGGTAGAACACCTTTAAGAATGCTACTACGTCTTCACTTCTTACTACACCGCCGCTCATCTACCTAGTAAAGCCTATAACAACAGTCGCAATTATCTTTATTAACATTACCATGTTTTTCAAGATCTGTTTATTGTCTTCCTTGCTTGCTGTTAGCGTTATCAGCCATCCAACGGGAGATAAACTTCCTAGTCGTGCCCTCTGCAGTGATTCTAAGATATGTTGCGACGATGTTGGTCCACAGATTTGCAACTCTACTGTAAGTTTCTTAAAGGCTTGTATAAGCACTGTTATTAATAAAAGTAAACAGTGCTTAAAGAAGGGACACCCTTTAGCTATATGCGATTCAAACAACGATTGTATCTGTAGGGACTCATAAGTAGGAGAGGGTGTAACACAGGACACGCTGTAAGTTACAGGACAATTAGGATGTAAGGCATGCAAGGGACCTGTAGCGTATAGTAGCGCATATATTAAGATCACGGAAGCTCTCACTAGCAAAGAAGAGCGCGAATCTAAACAACTATGCCCAATAAATTGAGTAAAGCATGATGTGTGCATGTTGGAGAGAAGAGAGACGAGAGGGCCTCATGCCATTATACATAATGTTACAACATGCCCTTATACCCAAAGACCACTCCAGTCGTTACACGACCTTGTTTGCCCCTTTCCTCGAGGGGGAATCGCCCAAAAAAAACGCCACCGCTATGAAGAACGACCAGTCTGATATTACAAGTACCCTCAACCAACGAGCAGGACCACCTCCGAGGAGGTTCCAACTCTAGACGCACGAGCCCCCCTTCTTTTCGTTCGTGTTGTTGTTACATTTCGCAGTCTTCAGTCGTCGAGGTCATCGGATGACTAGGGTCAAGACGTTGTTTTCTCGAGCAACTCCTTGGCCTCGTTGACCTTGGTCGCGAGGTACGGGCTACCGCCGCGATCGGGGTGGTTGAGGAGCATGAGCGTGCGATGCTGCTTACGGATCTTGTCACGGCTGACACCGCTCTCCCTAGAGGGCAAAACGTTAGCTACCGGGCTCTTGGTTGTCGGCGTCTCTCGCAAGACCGGCGCGAGTCCGGACGGGATTTGTCGCTTACTGGAGGGAGAGGATGAGGCAGGCCTCGCGCTTGTTCATCTTGGGCTCGAAGCCGCCCTTGTAAAAAGCCTTGCCCATCGCGCCGACGCCGCCGCGGGATCGGCGCCATGCGACAAGACCGGCTCGGCCCTGTAGGTGTCTCGTCAGTCTTTTGTTCACACAAGTGACGGTTGCGAAAGTAGACGAACCAGGAAAGCTGCAACGGCAGCACCGGCTCCAACAGCGAGAACAGAAGCCATGGTTGTGGATTTCGCTTGTGTCGTTGGGTGTAGTGGTCGAGAATGGGGAATGGCTGCGGAAAAAGCGGGTGGTATCGCGAAGAAGGTCCTAGATGGGGAGAGCTTTTTTTCTGGAGTTCGCCGCTCCCATTGAGCCCAAGCCGTGATGCGCCGGTGGCTGGTCTGTGCTTCTCAGGAATTCTTCGGAGAGCATGTTCTTCCGGCCAGCCAGCCAGGAAAAGGGAAAAAGAGCTCGGACCAGGTCCCTTGGTCCCCGCCAGTTTCGTCCAGTCCCACCACACTCACTGGCTGACAGCACTGGGCACTGCCCGCTTTGCCCCACCACAATCGATAAGCGGCTCCCGGGAGCGGCAGAAGAAAAATTTCTAAAAAACTTGCAGAGGCAAGGCTTCGATCACCGCCTTCCGCTGACCCTCTGTGTGTGTGTGTGTGGAAGAGTCGTCAAGAAAACAACACCAACAACCAAACCTTGTGACTGCCCCCGTGATACCCGTGAAGGTATCAACGCCGTCGCAATGAGGTACGTTTATGCTTTGTTCTTTCTTCCCCCGGGAAGAAGGGATTCTACGCTTGTTCCCGAACAAACCTTCTAACTCGTGATGTATCTAGAATCGAGACGTGCTACTTCTGCAGTCGCCCTGCTTACCCGAGCAAGGGCATCACCTTCGTCCGCAACGATGCCAAGGTCTTCCGCTTCTGCCGCAGCAAATGCCACAAGAACGTACGTCCTCAATGCCCTCTCCCCCGCCGCTGCGAAGAAGAAGAAGAAGAAGAAGAAGAAGCAGAAGAAAAGATGAAGGGAAACTAATTGCCAGACCAACAGTTCAAGATGAAGCGTAACCCTCGCAAGCTCAAGTGGACAAAGGCGTACCGCGCCTCGGCGCACAAGGAGATGACGGTCGACAGCACCCTCCAGTTCGGCGCGCGGCGCAACGTCCCCGTGCGGTACGACCGCGACCTCGTCGCCAAGACGCTCAAGGCCATGGAGCGCGTGTCCGAGATCCGGTCCCGCCGCGAGCGCGTCTTCTACAAGAAGCGCATGCAGGGCAAGCGCGAGCGCGAGATCGCCGCCGCCCGCAAGCTCGTCGCCGAGAACGAGCACCTGCTCCCGCGCCTGCGCGGCTCCGAGAAGAAGAGGCTGGCGGCCGAGGGCGCCACCGAGGACGAGATCGCCGCCCTCGAGGCCGAGGGCCGCGTGCTCTCCAAGGGCAAGGCCGGCAAGGTCTTTGGCAAGGAGAAGATCCGCCAGCGCGTCACGGTCGACGGCGACGTCGTCGAGGAGCGCGAGGGCGTCATGCAGCAGGACGACGCCGAGTGGGACGACGAGGATGCCGAGGATGATGATGAGGAGGATGGCGACGTCGACATGGAGGACTGAAGACCACGATGGTGAAAGAGGAGAGAGAGGGAGAGAGGAGAGATGCCGGCTCATGTCTTACGTACGACCAATCAAGCGTTCAGAGGAGGACAAGGACGAAGACACAAGCAACTGAAGAAAGAGACAAGATGCTAATCGATGGGGCCCCTCTGTCTCGTCTCCCCGTTCATGGGACTGGCGAGGCGAGGTGGTTTTTTGGGAGGGCTTTGTTTTTACCGGGCGTTCAGGGATACAAAAGGGTGGTTAGCATCGACGGCGTTTGTTGGGCTCTGAGAAGAAGGAATACCACAAAAAAAGAGTTATCCGAGGTCCAGATTCAGATCGACCCATCCCCTTCCTTGGTCATCTCAGCCCACCGCCTTTGCTTTCCTTCCCTCTCGGCGGGATGTCCGTGTCCTCGGCGGCCTTGCGGAGCAGCAAGTCGGAGGCTCTCTCTTATGTTATACGAGTAGGAAGAACGTCTGCTGTCGTGCCGAGCAAAGCAAGGTGGGGAAAGGGTGCTTGTTGGCGGAAGAGGCACGGCGCGTACTTAGCCCTTCCAACAAAGAAGGAGCAAGCAAAATAGATACTGCGAAATGCGACCCCACGAAATACCATCCCCCAAGTATCAATGCGAAGGTTGAAGCGCCCCAAAACGAGCGTTGCGGGTATCAATCTCTTAGACAAGTCGTACATCTAGCCAGTCGTTCTCCCGCCCCCTCCCCCCCTGAACTCCAAGTTATTCCCAGTACCAGCCGTCAACGGCGGCAGCCCCACGTGACAAAATGCCCTTTGCTCTCCGAATACACACACAGACACACAGACACATGTGGACGGGCTTCAGGCGCTCTCCTCGTCCTTCTTGGTGGTGTGCTGATACGTCCTCGGCGGCATCGGGAGCCCGGCCTCGACGTCCTCGATGATCTTCCTCTCCAGCGCCTGCTTGCGCTTCGCCTCGTCCTCGGGCGTCTCGCCGCCGGGAACGCTCGAATCCCCGTAGTTACCGGCCCCGCCCCGCCCGGAGGCGCCCCTCGCCGACCGCGCGAGGCTGGCGCTCACGGCTGCCCGCGTCTTGTCCGCGGCCTCTTCCTGCTGTTTGACGTCCGGCAGGGAGGACGGGTCGTGGAAGTTTCCCGCACCGCCGCGGCCGGCGCGCGCGTAGCCGCCGGTCGTCTGGGACGTCGGGCCAGTGGCCGCCGTTGCGTTTGTCGTCTTCTGGGCCTCGAGGTCCTGTTTGTCAGGGATTGCTGGTGAGCACGTGTATGTGTCTGTGTCTCTGTGTGTGGATGTGGGTTGAGGTATCAATGGCGCTCAAAAGTCACGGACAAAAAGAACAAGCAGCCGTGGGGAAGCTTTCACGCACCTCAGGGTTGGCTTTCTCGACGTCCTCGACGTCTTTTTTCGAATAAAAGTTTCCGCTTCCTGCGAAAAGACACCAAGTTTAGGGTGGGGCACTCGAGAAGAGACGCTTGGGATGGTTTACCTCCGCGCCCCGTCTTGCGGTACACGTCCGACATGATAGGTATTCGCTGTTCCGGGGAATGGGGCTGCTGGTGTCTTTCTACTGGCAGAGGTAGACCGGCAGCCTAGGAAAAGAAGGAAAGAAGAAAAGGAGAGCTCGACTGGCAAATTCCCGATGGGAAAAGAACAAACGACCGACGGGCAATGTCTTTCTTTGACAATGGTTCACTGAGAGATGGGAAAAGTGACGTGCGGTTTTGCTGTAATCGGCGGCCCAGGCAGCTGGCCAAGGGAGTGTGGCGCCGCGGGGTTGGTCGGAGCTTTGGGCGGAATGCCCGAACTGCGCCATCTGGTGTCCGCAGCCGGTCTTTTTTGTGGGAAGGGGGGAAGATAAAGAAGAGAAAACATCCCATTTCTGTCAATCAAGACATTCCATTCCCCTCTGCTGGTTGCCGTGCACCGTCTCCCTCCCCCGTTCCAATCGTGGGGAGACGATGGCCTACTTGCTGCTTCTGACTTTATTGCATATCCCCTCTCTTGTCTCTCTTTCTCTCTCCTGGGACACCACGGCGCGGCAGCTCATTGGGAGGGAGAGACTTTAAAGTTGCGCAGCATTCGCGTGCCGATCGCTGCATTCGGGCATATATTCCAGCCGTCGTCCTCGGTCTTCCATGTGTGGCTGGACGGGTCTTGACTATCTTCTCGGATTCGGACATGTCCTACGAGATCGACAGGCACGCCGCCGACTTGGTCCACTTGTTGCTTTCAGCTTCCCTTCCCACCGAAGAAACGTCTGGGTAAGTCAGAGCGTTTCGGAAACGATCTTCACGTCGAGCTTGGAGTGATAGGTATTCGTAACTAAACACAGAGGGAAGCACCGCCCCGAGCGCCAGCCTCCCTCCCTCACCCTCCTCCCCGCTCGAGTGGCCTGCCCGGGACAACTTTTTTTTGCCCGTTGGCGCGATGGTCGCGCGAATAGGCTCTGATAAGTCACCCCAAGGGTCCAACCCTCTTCTTCCTCTTCATTGTAAAGGGGGAGCGGAACGCACGGGAGCGGCAGTACCATAAACCTTCGCTCCATTCCTTGTGAACCCGTCCCCCATTCCTTGTGAACCCGTCCCCCATTCCTTGTGAACCCGTCCCCCATTCCAGTCTTCCTCATACGAAAAAAGAGACGGAGAGAAAGAGAGAGCATTTCCAAATCAGGGAAATAGCATCAATCCACGTGGAATGCCATTGCTGACGCAGGTACACGCACGCAGCAACAGTCACTCACTCACTCACACACACACAAACAGGAAATGGAAAATGGCCCGGCACGGGCATCACTTTGCGCCATTTGGTTGGGGATGTCGTGGACGTCGCCACTTGTTCCCAATGATAACGAGCACAGTCCGGGGAGGTACTTCAGGGTACGAAGGTGTACCTGGCGTTGTCTCGTCTCCACCCAGCCGACAGGGGCTCCTGATAGCGACACGAACCCGATGGAGACTGGAGGGGGGTGATGTGCAGCTGCGGCAAGAGGGGCTGTCCTGGCACCGCTGATCGCCCTAGCCCGTTTGTGAATGCGACACCGACTGTTGTCTCCGCCCCGTCCGCCAAATGTCCGTCGTCCTCGACAGCTCGGCGCGGGGGGGGGGGATGAACAACGGAAGCGATGGTGGTGTAAGCTAGCGAGTATGCTGTACCTACCTCTCCGATCCGAACCCTAGGTACTGGCGTCTGGGCCGGTTCGGCTGCTACCTGATGTGATGTCTTTTTGGGTTATCCGTATCTTATCTCGGCGGAAGGACGGGAAACCGGGAAATCCCATACTCACGTAAGACGAGGCCCAACCAACTTTATCCTTTCCGCCGCTCGTTCCCATGACCGTCGAGACAGGCATCTCCTCGTTCGACCTCTCCTTCGTTTCTTTCCTAGATGCAAGGTCCACGCTGTCACTTCACCTGGCAAACCTTATCTCCCTTGCGTGCAGGGTTGAGTCTGAGTCACTGTACTGCACTGCACTGCCCACTCCGGACCACGTCCGGGCTCGCTCATCCATTTTGTGCATTTATGCTTGCCCGCGATCATGTCTGGGCGGGCTATTGTCCCGATTGAGGGAGCTTTATGCATTGTGGAATCCAGCTTTCGGCATGGGCATGGCATTGTCTACCCGGCGCAGTGAGGGGTGCAGCTGCACCTCGGCAGGGTACGGCCCCCTGGCGCCGGTGTCTCAACTGCCCTAGTAGTACCTACTACTTAGTAAGTAGTACAGAACCACGAGCTGCTGAAGCCCACAAGCCTGGAGGGCAATCGACGATGTGACCAGTGGCCCTCTCTCCACCCGCGCGGCGAGCCAGGACAGCCCTGCTTGACCGGAATCACGATGGAGGATAAAGTTATCGATCGACGACGTGTTGGCACTTCCCATGTGGAGTTGGCGACGCTGGGAAAACTTGGGGCGATGCCCTTTAGTGCGGTTCCGTTCAGCGCAAACCAACTTCGGGGTGTGGAAGAGGGAGAAAGAAAAAAAAAAGAATGGTGGAGCGCACTCGGAGTTTGCGCCGATGGCTCACTCATACATAGTACGTGGCATGGAATTCAATCCCTGAGAAGAGTGCCCGACAGTCTATTTTGGCCGACTTGTCGGTATCGCTGTCGATCATGGGCATGGGATGACAAGCTTGTGCTAATATGGTGTTGCTCTTGCGTGGATCAGACGTCGATGAAGTCGACGAGTTGGACCTTGCAAGTATGCGGCTTTGCCCAGCTGTCCTATTAAGCATCAGCCCCCGAATATGCATACGCCGTATCAGTAATACAAGTGGCTTATGCAAAAGGCGAAGTCTCTGGGCAACCTCGGTAGTATCCTTCAATTGTTGGCACTCGCCTTTCTACGATTGGTCCTGACATTCGGAGGACCCCTCAATTGGCTTCACTGGTTGCCGGAAGCAGTACAATCTTCTTCAAAGCTCCCCAGGAGCTGCCAATTGGGACATCGTGCTTCTCGTTTATCGTGTGAAACTTTGGTGTCGATATGCACTGCCAACATTATCCGCGACGCTGTTCGGAGTATAGGTTATTCGTAGCCAGTAGCGGATTAGCCGCCCAAGATGCCCGGCGAGCTACTTTATTGCTTTGAACTTGTTCTGGTCAACACGGCGTAAGGAGGCGAAGTAGAAGACTGGTATCCGTACGCCGGAGCACATGGTTCATAGGTCCTGCGGGAGGCAATTCTGTCCTTGATCAAATGTGCCGACATCAGAAAACAGGCTTCGCGTGTCTTCTTCGAGACAACGCCGGCTTGTCAATGTTGGGGGACTGCCGAAGACGAATAGTCAGCGGCATATACCGAGACTGGTCTTGCATGCATCCAAAGCGTCAGTTTGGGCAACTGAAACTGCGATCATCGAGGCCTGGACTTGAAGGGCTACTCCCAGTGACGCACTAGCTGCATGCTGGGCGTAGGTAATATGAAGGCGAAGCCTTTTCAGAATTCGGGTAGAGCATGCCCCTCGTTGTCCTCCTCGGGTGCGGTGTGGCTTGTCCATCTCCGGACACTTGACCGGCCCGTCCGAGTTGGAAGGACTCCTCCGCTGACGATCCTTTGGTTGCTCTCTGCCCACCGCCCAGATATTGCACCACGGTGGCACAACGGGAACCCAAAGAAACCGCGTCGGGTGGCGAAGGTCTCCCCTCATTCTGGCCTCCGACGCAAGATGAACAGCGGGCAGGCGCGCGTCGGAGGGGGTGGGAGCGCAATAATGACGGGAGAAGCGGCGTCCCGCCAGAGGCACGACAATCCACCCGAACTGCCTAGAGCAGAAAGCCGCATGGCGCGCCCGACTGAGGACAGGAGGGGCCAGCTGACTGTCCCGAAGGGCACTGGCGGCGCTCCTAGCACGGGGTGAGGGAGAGGGGGGGCGGACGAGACGGCCCTTTGGATCGACTGTTTGCCCGGCCCTCTATCAAGTTCCAACAGATTGCCCAGCCAGCACAGCACGCAAGGTTTGAGGAAAGAAATCCTTAGTAAGGTATAGCCGGAGAAGTGCAGAGGGGACTGGACTGTCGACACCCTGAACGTCGAGAGAACGCGCCAGCCAGCGCACAGCAGCCTGGGCACCGCGTAGCACTTTGGTCGGATTGGCGTTGCTCCAACGCCGGCCCAACCCTTCTTCAGGCACAGCGTCCCAGCGGACGAGTCCTGTGATTACTGGTCACTGGGAGGGGGCCTGCATCTGGTCAGAAGATGGTGGTGGTAGTGAGCTGTGGGTGTGGGAGCCCCCCAGCGGATAGTGGTGAGATCCGGTTCTGGAGCGGGCGATTGGCAGGTCGTTCAGCGGTGGGGGGATGCTAGGTTGAAGCGCAATATGGGGGTAGGACAAGGAAGAGGAGGAGAGGGGGGGCTGAGAAGGCAAGGGAATGGCAGGCGAGGAAAGGGGGGGTGTGGCGGTATCGCCATCCTGTGTCGAGTTGTAGTGGTGGTGGTGGTGGTGGCTCTCCATCGTCGCAATCGTCGGATATCGACACTCTCTCCAAGTGGACACCAAAGCTGAGCTGAGCAACATTGCTCTGGTTTTCTGGGTCTTGGTTCAGCCAGTCTGGGTACTATGTATTTTCCAGTTGCTCTGGCCGTATGGTCTTGGGCCCAGAAGGAACTGTAGAGTCGTTCCCCTGGGTACCGACAGGAAGAATTACATACCTATACTACCTACTGTACAGAGTACCTACACAGAGCAAAGCTAGGCCGAAAAAAGGTACGTACTTACGTCAATGGATGAGATACGGATGGGACTGGAACTTCCCCAGGCACGAGAACAAATACGACACTGTCTTCACTGTGCATCCATAATAGCACGGCTCGTCATATTGCACAGTTTATACGGCAGGTCTACCCTACTGTGCAGTCAAACCCTGGTGTGGCCTTATCAGATCTGATTTGGATGAGGTGAGGTGATATGACTCGACTTACCTAAGCCAAGTACTCTGTACTGTGCGGTACCTGCCCTGCCTCTCGAGCACAATTCAGCCCAACAACGCGCCGTCGAAGGACTGTCCCTAGGTGATCTAGTTTTTAGTCCCGCGCGATCAACGATCAACGATCAACAGAACCGTCGGGGAATTTCCATTTCTTTGTCGTTTCTTATTTTGTTCTCTGCGTCTTCCATTGCGACACGTCCAAGTTTCATTGCTCAAATATGGCCGAACCGCCATGGGGAACGAATCTGCATGACGTCCATAAAGACAGGTCCGTATACTGAGTACGTAGAGAGACGATGGTTCAAGACACCCTAGGAGATACTCACCAAGTTTCAATAAGACATCTATGTCACCAATGCCTTTTTGGGGGGTTGGTGGAATACTTCCTTTTTAGCAGCTTTTTCGCCTAGGTTTCCCCTCGTCTCGTGGTCTCCTTATTCGACCAAAGCACACCGCAGCACGGCGTGTTGCGCACAACTCACTACAACGGAGCTCGCACAACCCACAACCCACATCTTTAGCATAGGCGGCCCAGGGCCTAGTACTTCGGTGTTGCGAAGCTACTGGCGACCAGTGCTCCCCATGCCCCAATGCCCCAACGCTCCAGCCCGACGCTCGCAGCTCTGAGTTTGGGCCGGGAACAGTGAACTGGCCTGCCTGGATAGAGCTGTTACGCCAGGGAAGCAGGGTACGACGGAACTCTGAACCTGGCAGCTTGCCGAAACATGCCACTCGCAGTCGATGGGTCGGTCCCCTCGCTTCAACCAAGACACAGCGTTCCTAGGAGATTAATAGAGACTACATATTGTCTCAATCATTCCACCTCGTTACCTCGCGAACACACATACACACACGCACTGAACTGAGAGATGTCGGATAAGAAAAAGAAGAAGAAGAAGAAGAAGAAGAAGAAGAAGAAGAAAAGGAGAAAAGGAGAAAAAGCGGTCACGAGGCTAACGAAAAGCCGACAATTCTTCAAGCGACTCGGAGAAAAAGCAACAGAGCCAATGGAGCCACCCTCGTCCGGCGAGGGGCCAAGGCACGAGGCCAACTGTTGATAACCGGGCGAGGCGCCGTACCAACAAAGACGGTGTTTCTTTGAACATTTCATAGCGTAGGCCTCGCCGATTGCATAACCATGGAAGCATAAATACCCCCATCGCGTTGTGCAACTATGCATCATGTACTTACACTTACGCCTCAAGACCCGAATACACAAGGCCAGGAGCTGCCGAAACAACCATCCGTGCAAAGAGAGACAGACAGACATTCAGCGTCTGGTCTACGGCTGCTCGAGAGGTAAAAGTGCCGGGCATACATAAAGTTGCTACGTACGATGTGCACGCAACCTACTACCAAGCATCACCTTGCGTGCCCCGATCACTAATGGGCCTGGGCTTGGAGGATGTAAGGATTCGCACACGAGGATTCATTCACCCCTCCCCCAGTGACCTTTCCCCGCCGCACCGGCGCCTTACAGACATGGCCATCGCTCGGGAGGCCGACCATCGCTCGCTCATTGCCAAAGGACGCGGCCATGCTCCATGCTCCATGCTCCTTGTTCCTGGCGCCGGCCACTGCGTTCGCTGCATCCACGGCCATGTCCACTTTCCACCACCCACCACCCGGGAGGTACATTGCCGCGTACCTTCATTCGGTCGTACCCTGCGCACACTGTGGGACACGAAGAGGGGGGGGAAGCCCAGAGTGCAAGAGAGAAACAGATGGACAGAATCCAGTTCCCCCCATCGTTGTCCATGTATCCGTACGGAGTACCCAGATTCCCCCTCCAATTCCACACCCCCCTCCTTTTTCCCAGCCCACCCCAGCCCATCTCCCTTCTTCCTCTTCCGCTCTCTCTCTCTCTGTCTCTCTCCCTCCCCCCATCGCCGCTCGCTCTGTGGTGAGTGAAGTTGGGAGGGAGTTGCGTGGGCGTGTGTGGTCCTGCTGCGGCACCGTCTTCTTACCCCTCCCCTCTCTCGTCCTGGCACCTTCTTCTTAGCGGCCTGGTGGTGGGAAACGGCCAATTGAGGGGGGATGGTGCTCGTCCCCGACCAGCGCTTCTATTTCCTTCTGGCTAGGTAGGTACTTGTTGGAAAGGACCGTCTGGTCTCTTTCGTCCATCGTTGGAGTTTTTGGTGCCCCTTCCAAACGTCCTCTGTCTCGTGCCCACAAGTTTTCCCTCTCAGTCAGTTCCGTTCCCGATACAAAGCACTGCGAGAAGGGAAACGGAAGAGAAGAGGGAAAAAGCTGAAGTCGGCCTGGACCTCGACAGCCCTGTTGATCACCAGTTGACTAACCCCGAGGCACCCCCCCCTAACCGTTCAAAACCACCACCACCACCATCCTACCACATGCGGTCGGCTGGCCCAGCTCGGAGCTACTAGGTACACCCGCCCACAGACACACCCCTGCTGAATTGCTGCTCCTCCCCAAAATAATATTATTTCTCGCCCGGAGGCTTGCCTTTGCGACTCACTCATCACCTGCCTATCTGTCTACCACCGTCGAACAACACTACACAACACAACCGCCTCTACGAACGATCACGACTTTCACCATCATCTTGCGAGGGACTAAGTGTTCGACTCTCGTTGTCGAACCTGATCAGTATCGGTAGTTGGCAATGGCCTCTTCAAAAGTATGCTCGGAATGAGGGACTACAACCCATGCCCTGCCCTGCCTCGCCCGCTCCCGTCACACATCGTTTCTCAACCCAGTCTTGCTGATCACTTCGTCCTCGCTCAGGAAATGCAGCAGACCACGAGGCCATTGACCCTACACCGTCCATCTCTATCTACCGTCTCCTCTTCCGGACTTACCACACGACAATCCCACTCGCGTACCAACTCGCACTCCATCCTCGGCGTCGCTCTCAATGCAAACCACCGCGTCACCCGCCGCAAGTCCATGACAAACACAGCCGCGAACGCGGCGGCCATGGCAGCGGCAATCAAGGAAATCGGCGGTGATAACGTCACGCCCATTGCCGTCAGCTCTCGCCGTAACACGGCGTCAAAGAGCGCCGCCGCTCGCGCTGCAATCGTCGGGAGCCTACCTTCCCCTCCCGCGAGTCTGCCAACTCAGAAGTTCCACCTGGAAGGCAAGATGGACGTCCACGAGAGCGCCATTGAGGACGATCCGAATAACGGGTCGGCGGACGAGGGCGAGAATAATGCTCAGAAAGCTCGTGTCCGTCGCGCCAGCGACGGGCAACCCCTCATCAAGGAGGGCGGCCGAAAGTTCAACCGCGTTGAGCTCAAGTGCGAGACGTGTGGAAAGGGATACAAGCACAGCAGTTGCCTGACCAAGCATTTGTTCGTTCCCCTTCCCATTTCCCGATCCCCCTTCCCCGACGTTCCGGGTATAGGCTTTCGAGACCCGTTTGCTGGACTCCCCATGATTGTTGTGTAGCTGGGCAGTTTATTGACTCATTTCCGGTCAGGTGGGAACACACTCCCGAGTGGTCTTTGACTTCCAAGTTGCTTATTTCAAAGCACCAACAAGTCCAGCTTCTCGAAGCTGCTTCGGTCTTGTTGACGATGAACCATGGCAAGGAGGACGCCGACGCGGCCACGCCTCCGGATTCTGCCAAGGACTTCCGTAGTGATCAGGAAGAGTCGGCCTCCCCTGCTGCATCTGGATACTCGGACGAGCGACACAGCTCTGCCGACACCACCCCGCCGCCCCAGCTGGAAGGTTTCGCGTCGTCGGATCGTGCGTTCTCGAAGCGGTTCGGATCTGGAGGCGGGTTCGGTCGGTCGTATCAATCGGCACCATCCACCAATCCCCTTGTGACAGGCAGCATGCCGCACGGTACGGGGTTCTCATCACACTTTCGTCAACCTAGCCAAGACCAGCGGCCACCATCGTCCGGAAGAAACGCCACAGGGCAAGAGGATCGTGATCTGGCCGCCGCGGTTGAACTCCTCAGCTGCAGCTTCAACAGCAACAACGGTCGGACTGTGCAACTTCCAGCCGACGCCCCTCCCGTACCTCCGCTACCTGCGCAGTATCTCGATCAAGCGGCATCCTTCTCGAGTGCAGGGTTCAGCGCCGGATTCAGCGCTGGTTTCCTCAACAGCTTCCCCAGCAGACAACCAGAGAGCTTCACCCGAGGCGAGGTTCGCAACGCCGACGTCAAAATGGAAGAAAGCGATAGCGTCATGGACGACGACGACTTTGACCGGCGATCTCGGTCTCGGAGCGACGAAGACGACGACGGCGTCTTCGGACGGATGGAAGAGTAGAAAGCTTCGGCTCGACCGTTGATGCCGACGATATCTGAGGAGATGAGTATATGACCGAGGAGGGGAGGCCAAGGAAGGGGAGGATTGTTTTTCTTTTGTACCACCATATACTAAACCCTGTAAACGAGGTGGTTCCGTCTCCGCCGCCGATCTCTCAGCACCAAGGAGTGGAGGGCCTGGTCTTGCATCATTGCCTGGCCAGACAAGGCAGGTCGATGGTCCGATCGAGATTGCATCGCCACGAGGTTAAAGTGAGAGACGGAGAGGGCGTCGAGCGAACGCCCAAAGCTATCACACTGATGGGTCTTACGAGACAGAGTGCGAGCGATGCCTAAAGAACGGCCTCAACGCTCTTTTCTTCGGTTTGAAGCCAGCATAACGAATATATAAGAAGAAAAAAAGAAAAAAGATCAAAAGAATGGCATGTGCCAACTGTGACATGTATGGGCCGGGCCCTTCCTTGTGTGATGGATGGGGAAAGAACCATTGGTGATGATTGGGTATATAATGAGAGGCGCGTTTCTTGTTTACCAACGACGAGGCAGGCTGGGCTGGTCGGACATAGCAAGCCAGTCACGCCAGTCAAGCAGGCAGCAACCTTAACCAGGCACACTCGGAGCTTTGCTCCCGAAGGTGAAGATTTGCATGTGAGCTCATCAAGCTTCGAGGATCACACATAGTGTACAACAGGCAAACGAGAGTAGGTTGGGTCGGAGCAGGAGCAGTCCTCGAGAAGCGCAGGTGTGGCCCACCGGGTCTCGAGGGCAAGAGGGCCTCTGGCTCTTTTATGCCTCTAAAACGGGAGAGGGTGATGGTGAAATTTTTTCCTGCAAGAGGTAAACAGAGGAAGAAGGGAAAAAGTCTGCAAAATACGGATCGAATAAACGGAGCAGTGGAAAATTCGATCCTTGCGTGCACCCGCTGTCAGTGGAGTTCTTTTCCCCTTCAGTGAGCGGAACGCTGAAGCACGGCGGTCGTTGGGTGGTCGGCGGTGTGGTGGTGTGGGGGAACAGGACGGGAGAGACCCTTTGGATCGTTCGGTTTGGCGCAGACGAAGCGAAGCCCAAGAGCTTACCTCACCCACCCTTTCCTGTGGCCGCTGTTACCCCAGCGACGTCACCTTTACCCGCTGGGAGGGGAGAGAGCTTCTTTCTTTCTCCACTCAGGAACATCACAGGCCACAGCAGCACCCAGAGGTGGGAAACGCAAAGGTCTCACTTCTCTACATTTTTCCTCTTTCCTAGATCGATATCAACGTGTCGCAAATTGCAAACGGCAGGCGCGGCTTGTGTCTTCCTCCACCTCGAATCTATTCCCCCCTTACCCCTCTCGCCTCCATCTGGCGCATCGCTGCATCTCACCTGCTGCCACTCCTTACTTTGACTACGACTCGCAACAAAACACGTTGCTTCTCCAATCTACCCCACAGACACGCACGCGACGCCTCGAGATGCCGACTCTACGACGTAGAGGCGAGGCCGCGCGAGCCGTCGAGGAGCCCGACTTCAACGACGCCACGACGCGCGCGATTGAGCCCATTGCGAGCCACCTCGAGTCTCTCGAGACGGCACCCGACGGTACGGTCGAGGCACTGGGCGTCGTCAACGACGCGACCGAAGTGGTGGCGGCCAATGAGTCGGATTCCAAGCAGATCAGTGAGAGGGATCGCGACCATCAGCACCCGCGGCGCCAGAGATCGCACCTGCCGACTGCGTTGCAGTTCCCGCTTGTCACGGTGCTGAGCTTTAGCATCTCGAGTCTGTGCTACAGCTTCCTCAGCGAATGGAGCCGCGGCGAGCTGGCGGGGATCTCTAAGAGCTTGGATACCTGGGGCGAGTTCGCGACACTGGCTGGATGGCGCATGTGAGTTTCATTCCCTAGATCCGCGACGCATGGGCCTGGAAAGTTCGCGGAAAGCATAGCCTTGCTGACGATTCCGGTGTTCCGACAGATTCGAGCTTGCGTTGGGCTGGTTCGGCAACTTTGATAGCTACGACCTCGCTGCGCTCAACTTGCTTGCGCATGGCCCTCAGGTATGTTCTGACCTGATGATGCGCGATGATGATAGCATCCCTCGGCCGAGTAATGATGCTTCTGCTGACACGAGGCCTGTGTTTAGATTTACCTTATCGCCACATTTTACAACATTAGTCCCGCGACCGCCGTCTCAGCCTTGGGCATTGAGATGCTGTCGACGTTTGTGCCTTTCCAGCTTCTGAGGCCCTTGTCGGGCGCGCACGCCGGCGCTAAGAACGTGGCCAACCGTGAGATCCTCACCGACATCCCGATTCAGATCTATACCACTGTTCTGGCGGCGGCCATCTACAGCCTCACCCTGTTCACTGCCTACAAGACCTACCTGCCTACGACCCTCGTACTCTACTTTCAGGGTCTGCCCAGTCTTGCACCGGCCTACACCACCAACTTTCTGGCCACACTGCCCGTGACGATTGCATTTGGCATTGCCGCGAGATCCTTCATCTTCACGCCCCTCGTTGCGACTGGTGAGACTGCCGAGGACAACAAGCTGGCCGAGTTCGACCCTGCGACGGCTACTCTGGGCGAGACTCTGGCGTGGAACATCTGGGGCTACACGACGCGGGAAAAGGTTGGCATTCTGCGAACGGCCGTGGTCATGCTCGTCACTGGCGTAAACACCTACCTTCAGACTTTTATGACCATCAACGGCGTCGAGTCATACGGTGCGTCTCTGTATGCTGGCGCCTGGGTTGGCGCCGCGTTCTTAACAGGTGTCGGTCTTGCATTCGTCGGCGGTGGAGATGCATGAGGAAGGAATTCGTCTTTGTCTGCGTCGGGAACAGGAAATTGTCATCTTGACGAGGCTGATTGCAGATCGCTTGCGGTACAGAACGGGGAGTTTTGAAGGGGCATTTTCGATAGCTACGGGCGGTACCATTTTGGAACTCTCGAAGCCTTGGATCAGAGGGGAGGAGGACCTTTGCTTGGATTGGGGGAGGTGGAGGTGCATATGCGCCACAGGGTTGTCGCAGTCCGCCTCGAGCAGTCAGTCATAAAGCTGACGATGTATACCATTTCTTCTTGTCTGTTTTCTATGTTTCAAGTAATGTACACCCACGTCTTTTGAGCATTTGGTGTTTGTTTGCTCCGGAAACCCATATACAAGGAGCGCGGCCATCTATGGAGTTAGTTCACTGGAGTATGATTGGGCGCGCAATCTCAAGCTTGTCGATCTTCAGTTGCGTGTGTGACGTGATGGTTCGCGAGCTGGTGAGCACTGTCATACACTCTCGCTCGCCCTCTCCGAGTCCCGATCCCGAGCCCCCCCGAGTCAGCCTCGCCTGGGCAATAAAACGCAGGTGCTAGTCCCAATCCATCCGCTCGGGCGGGTGCAGGACGCGCTGGTGGAAAGATTGTCTGGTCGCTCATGTGTGTCTTGGGCGTTTGGTGAATGGTTTGGGTTAGCCGACTCAGGCTGATAGGGCTGAAGAGGTGGGGAGGGAAGGTGGCCTTGATGCAAGGTTTGTGATGTCGTTCATGAAGAGCCGCTCCTCTCGGAAATGCGTGGCGGTTGTGTTGACGTCCAATGGTGTGTGTGTGTGTGTGTGTGTGTATGTTGTTCCAGGCTGTCCCGGTGAGGCGGACGGAGTCGGGTCGTCTTTTTTTGTTGGAAGGGGGGTTGTTTGCTCTCTCTTCTTCTTCCCCCTCCCCCCTTTTTAATTGGGCACCCAATTGGCTGCCTGAGCGCGGTTCACCTGAAGATGTTCACTTGAATGGGCCGGCGGGGGGACAGCGTTGGAAAAAGGTGGTGCCCTCGCCTACGGTGCCTCCCATGACCTCCGAGCACTTCCCGATTTGGTGTGATTTACGCAGGGCTAGCGGCATACGGCACACCGGGAGCAAGGTTTCCCGGGTCTCATTGTCGATTTTCGTCATCTTCAAAGGTGTCTGCAAGGCTTTCTTTGCTTGTTTCGGGGAGGGGAGGAGAAGCAGGAAGAGGAGGAGGAGGAGGAGGTAGGGAGCCGACTTGAACTGAGACTTGAGCACGAACCATATCCCTTTCTCCCCTACCCTGTCTTCCCGCGCACCACCGTCGTTCAGTTTGACGTCTGCCGCGGTGCCGCGGGGCGGCTAGTTGGGACTCGGTGACATCGCGGCTGGGGCTGGCGCTAGGACTGTTTGCTGTCTCTCGAGGACTGAGATGTGCCACTGGGGGTGGGGTTGCCGCCTCTGCGTCTGCCGGGATGACGATGGTGATCAGTATATGTCTCAAGTCCCCCCCCTCCCCTCTCTCTCTCTCTCTCTACCTCTCCGTTTGTCTGACCCTTGGTTTCCCTTGTCATACAATAAGGGTTCCAAAGGTACGCGGATAGCTCGTATTGGGCGAGGCGGTCGCGGGAAAGGATGCGATGTGCAGAAAAAGTGTCTTGTCTTGTTCGGCTCCTTGGCTGAAGTGGATGGAGGCTGTTCGATGTAACTGGATGGGTGAGGCGTCCCGTTCAACGGCAGTGATGCCCTCGAGCATGTATCAGTCCAGGAGTGTCGGTCTCTGTTATCGTCGTCGGAGAGCCTTGTTCTGTCCTAGGTGATCCATATATTCTCCGAGAGCTCCCCGTTTTCAACTGCATGACTTTCACTGTCCGAGAGAGGTTGACAAAGTCCAGCTCAAGATAGGACTATTGTGTGGAAACCAGGTCTAGCCCGCCTCCCAAACATGGCTCCCAAATTAAAGCAAACATCAAGAAAGGGGAAAGAGACCGCCGCACAGTCCGAAGCCTACGAAGACCAGTACGACGTCTCGCCCACGTGGACAACAGCGAGCTACTACGCCTCATCATCGACTACTGCCGCCACAGGTCCCAGTCCATCAACAGACTACGAGGAGACCCACCATACGAAAACGGCGACGACGACGACAACAACGACGGCGGCGGTGACGAAGTCCAAATCAATACGGAGCGAAGTCGAAATCACATTACAGGGCCCGCTCAAGATCGCTGGCTCCGTGGGGGCTGGTGGGAACATAGTGTTTAATGGTGATTTCGATGTGAGGGACAAGGTTGAGGCGTATGGGACCGTCGAGGTGAATGGAAATCTGGTGTGCGAGTGAGTGCTCTCCTTACGTATTGATGCCTGGTCTTTGTGATGCCAAAGGCTAATGGAAGCTTATGGGTTGTGAGAACAGCGGGAAGCTGAAGGCGTATGGGAACATTCAAGTCGTTGGGTACATGTCCATCGGGTAAGTACTTGTCGAAAGCAACTTTGCCGCTCAAGGAACCTTGCCGTCATGCTGACGATGGTAGCGATAACGTCAAAGGCTTCGGCAAGTTGAGGGTCGCCGGGACATGCGAGGCCAAGGATCTGGAGATCTATGGCAATACGACGATCAACGGGTTTTTGTAAGTCAGCTTGATGGGGTCATGGTTCAGCCCGTTCCGCGGCTGACGGATGACGACAGGAAATGTAGGCGGATGACTCTGTACGGATCACTGACGATCGTGGGGCCCAACTCGGGATACCATGTCGAAGAAGAGGAGAAGATTTGGGGCGCAATCATTAGCCGCGAGGAGGACGAGGGTTGGTGACCTGCATGAGCCCTCCTTTCTCGTGAGATCACCTACAAGGGGATGAACGGGTGCATCTGGTCCGTTGGCCGGTCTCGAATAGGATGTTCGGAGGCATGCTGATTCGATCGTCAAGGGCATGGCATGGCTAATGGATGGAGAAGATGTCGGGCAGTTGTGTATGAATCCGGGATGGCGTTCGGCGTCGAGAGAGCAAGACGGAAGCGAAGTTATTAATAATGATAGAGCCACAAGGTTTCCGGTATCAGAAACTAGACGCTCTTCAGGTTATTCAGTTACTTAGGTTCATCAAAATCCCACGCGTGACGGAACGGAACGCAGCAGGCCCTACCTGGGATAACCTAGCGCCCGAAGTGGAAGGTCGAACCCGGAATCTCAATGATCCGGCTCACAGTGCACGAGCCGTGCCAGCCTGGCCTGTCAGTGGATGTCAGGAGCCCCACCATCTCACAGCTGCCCCTAGCGCTAGGGAGCTTCTGGAGCTAAACTCAACACCAGGCCAGGTCGCGACTTCCCTCGCAAACGCGACAACCGACTTCATCCCACACCTAGAATGCGTAACCTTATTTTGCAGCACACCCAACGGCCAACTCCGACGACGACAACAACGAACCAGATGCATCCATAGCAAACCCGACGCCGATTCCTTGGCCGACGAACGTTTCCTTTTCTTTGACACAAGATGGCCTCCACCAACGAGCACGTAGACGCTATGGATGTCGAGGTGTCCCCCAAAAACAAGACGTCGGTCGAACACGACATCCGCCAGTCGCTTGGCGCTATTAGCAACTCTGTCGAATCCCTCGAGATGCGCGCCGACCCAGACGCCCAGGCGACCGTCACCGACTTTCTCGATTTTACCGAATACCTCCCCTCTGATATGATGCGATCATTGACCCTGATCGGCAAGCTCGACCAGACATACGGAGAAGCATCCCTCAACGTCCACAACCTTACCTCAACCTGGGGCAAGCTCCCAAGTATCCCCGCTGAAGAGCGCCCGTCCCCTGTACAATTGCGCGCCGACATCTCGGGTAGCCTCAACCATGCGGTCAGCTCGCGGGTCTTCGCGCACGAGGAGTCGGTCCGTATGTCCGAGAACGTAAGCCGTCACTATAATCGCGCAAAGACGATACTCGCAAAATTGAAGGATATGCTGGAGAACTACCCAGCAGAGGAGCAAAAGAGCCCGGTAGCCACGTCCAAGTCGCCTCAGCTTGTCAGGGCCCCGAGAATGCTGCGCAATGGGGACGGCGAAAAAGTGCGACGGCCGCGGATACCTAGGATTACTGTTCCTGGCGAGGTACTGCCGCCCTACGACCAGTTCGTGGCTTATTCGGACGATAGCGAAGAAAGTTCTGAAGAGGAAGACGACGAATCCCTTGGGCGCACGCCAGCTCGGTCAACCCCCGCGCCCCGGATCAAAGTCCTCAAGACTCCCAAAGCCCGGCCCCCGAAAACTCCAAAAACAGCATCAGCGCGCCCCCCCAAGTCGGCCGCAACTCCCGGCGCAGTGGCTACTCCTGCTGTTGTGCTGCAACCCCCGCCAGAAAACGCTGTGATAGGAAGCACGGATGCTCCCTGGCTTCAGCTGACCCCATGGGAGTTGGCAAGGCTGAGGAAGCGGATGAAGAAGAACGCAACCTGGAATCCCAGTGACACCATGATTTTGCGAGAGCTCAAGACGCTCGGCCGTGGAATCGACGCCTACAAGGAGGCAAAAAAAAAGGCCGAGGACGAGGGTAGAGTCTTTGACCAGGTGCCTCCTGCCCTGGCACCCGATGCCGAGACTGGCAACAAACAGATCCCAGAGGGCGCCATCAGCGCTGCTGCGCTCGCGTCGGATGACATCCAGTTGAGCAACAGGGGCATGAAGTTGAACGAGGCGAAAAAGCTCAAGCGAGAGTCGTTAGCCAAGCAAGCGGCTGAAGAGGCAGAAGAATCAGCCCGCCAGTTTAGAGAGGCTGCGAGGCTTTTGATGTCTCACGAAGCGCCGCAGTCGGCATCGGCTTCCAACAATGGCGCCGACCAGCCAAAGTCTGCAAACAAGGCGACCCCCAACCCCAAAGCTAAGCCGAAACCGAACGGCAACAAGCGCAAGAGAGATTCTGTTCCGGAGGCCGAGGCTGAAAAGCCCGAGCCAGTCGAGACACCGGCTCCGCGCCCCGCGCCGAAGCGCACCAAGACGGAGACTCCGGTGCCGCTGCCTCATCTCAGAGCTGGTCTCGCCTCGCAATCTTTGGCCGAAACTCCCATCCCGCCTCCTGTTCTTACCCCAGGCGGCACTGCGGTTACCCCTAAGATGACAACACCCGTGCCAGTCCCGATCCCCGGACAGGAGCCTGCGGCCACGGCAACAGCGAAGCCGATAAACACGTCTGCACCGGCATCGTCACCAACCAGTTCAACCGGACAACCTGCATCCGTTACGAGCAACGGGCTGGCGAACATCGTGACAAAACTGCCTGCGGAGACGCCCATACCTCCGCCGATATTGTCACCCAAGAAGTCTACCACCCCGATTCTTCCTCCAGTGCGTGATGCAGCGGCCCGGAGGGAAACTAGGGGCGACATGGCGAAGAAGGGCCAACAGCAAGCGGAAACCCCCGCCCCGTTACTGCCGCCAGAGGCCCCGCAAACGCAGCGTTCGTCTTCTGCGGCCCCTTCCATCAAACAATCCAGCTCCCGGGCGGCGACGCCGGGTACAACACCCGTTCCGGAAAGTCAGCGACGTCCCGGCTCCAGAGGAAAAGCTACGAGTCAAGAACCGCAACCCTTGCTCGGCTCTGAACGACCTCGTCGCGCTAGTACCGCGAGGAACACGCCAGCGCCAGAGCAAAGGCAGCCGGGCAAAAGGACTAGAAAGCCTGTGCCCGGTATTGTCAGTAAGACCAACGCTGGGGGCAGCAGTGCCGTGGGCAAGCGCAAGGCTGCGCCCAAGAAGAAGCGTGCTCAGAAGAAGGAGAAGGGTCAGCCGGTCGAGATTGAGCTGGAAGAGGACGACGAGGGCAACCCGATCGATCCCAACGAGCCGCGGTACTGCGACTGCAACAGGGTCAGCTTTGGCGAGATGATTGCGTGCGACAATGATGTAAGTACTCTTTGTCCAGCTTGAGTGCCTGGGGATTTGTCTCTTTCGTATGCTGACACGTCTAAAAAAAAAAGAACTGCGATAAGGAGTGGTTCCATCTAGAGTGCGTCGGTATGACGCATATCCCCGCGCGCACGACCAAGTGGTATTGCCCTGACTGTCGTGTACGTTTGAATATTGGGGAGAAGGGCGAGATTAATGCTAGGGGGATCAAGGCCTGAAGTTGGGCTACGAATGGAAGACGGGCTATTTACTCGGAGTTTCATGGCGTTCAGGAGGTCAAATGCACGGATTGGCATGGCTCTGAAGAGGGTCACGTTTCCAGAGCTCATGTTACCAAGCCAGTACTGCACAGCATAGACTGCACAGCATAGACTTGTATCAACATGGCATACCACATGGACAATAACGATACAGCCATCGTGGCTCTTATGAAGAAAGTTTGTACATGATGGCCATGGCACATTCCCGTGTCGTTGCTTCTCACCGAGACATTCAATATCATTCTTCCAAGGTCCATGGTCTGTGCGCCCGGATGCACCTCAATGTTCGATGATACATGAATGCCGCCCTTCCTTCATACCCTCCCTCTCTTTCCCATCCGCATCTGATCTTCTTTCCCGATAGTTGCTTTACCTGATACTGACATCGCGTCATTGCGTTCCATCTCGTGTCTTTTGCGACACGTATTCCAAGACGTCCACGGCCGCTTCACCTGCACTGGTACTTGCTCGAGTCTATGTTGATTTATACAGGGAGCGTCACCGCGCCTCCCTTTCTGTCAGGACGCTCCCTACCCGCTGCTCGTTGCACCTTACTTACCAACCATGAGAATTGATCAGTGAGTTCAACTCTATCTGTATTGAGTCGTTTTCCATATCTGCAGTCGTCTATACTAATCCCCGTTCCAGTTTCTGGAACGTCGTCAACGAGGCAGGCACGAAGAAGTCGCTGGCTCAATGGGCTGCAAATCACCTCGAGGAGCACGGGCGACCGCTGCGAATAGCCATTGACGAGGCCCATTGGAGATACAAGAACATAACCGATGCCAAGGAGGCCGAGATTCAGGAGCGTCTGTAACCTAGCTCTTTTCCTGTCTCGGGTCCCTGTCAGTCTTCAGCCCTCTCCCCAGTTCACGAAGTGGATCTTTCCGTCATCTTTGCAATTCTCAAAACCCACCTCCCCGGCCTCATATGCCGCAATGTGTTTGGGGAAGGAAGACCCGCTTCCAATGGTGTTTGTAAATCTGAACCATTATCTAACACATGCACAGAATGTCCCGGTGCCCAACCCCGGGAGAAGGCCATACTTGAACGTATCATGCCGCTGTTGCGCCTGGGTATCCAGCTACTTTTCGTCTTTGACGGCGAAAAGCGGCCAGAGAGGAAGAGGGGTTCGAAGCGAAACAGTCATCGTAAGGCAACCACGGCAGTGCTGAAAGGCATGCTTGATCATATGCTTGTGCCGTGGCATCAGGCCCCAGGAGAGGCCGAGGCCGAATGTGCATTGCTGCAGCAAAAGGGGTTGGTCGACGCCGTTTGGTCCGAGGACGGCGACTCGTTCATGTTCGGCTGCACCCTTCTCCTCAGGAACCTGCGCAACGACAAGAACCAGAAGCTCAAAGAAGAGGTCAAAGCCTTCGACATGAGGGATATCAGGAAAACGGGTCTGTTCAACAAGAAGAGCATCACACTCTTCGGGATGCTGACTGGATGCGACTACACCCCTACCGGACTCAAAGGCTGTGGTGAGAGCATGGCTCGCCAGTTGGCCAAGGACGGGGGGCTCGTCGAGATGTTCTGGCGAATCAAGACAGAGGCCGACGCGGCTCATTGGCGGACGCGTCTTGAGAAGGCGATAGATGGCATCACTTCGAGCTCGTCTCTGAGCTTCAATAAGGAGAGATCCAACATCAGAAGCTTCCCCGACCTTGAGGTTTTGAGAAACTGCCGGGCCCCCGTCGTCTCTGAAGGAGAACTTCTTGACAGTCTTCCGTTATTACATGGCGAATGGTACGGGACGCACACGACCGAGAGCCTGAAGACGACAATTCCATGGATGCAGGCACGTTTCTATTCGAGAAAGGCCACCATTTGGTGGGTGGAGCAATTCGTACCTGTGACAATCAACCAGCGGTTGCTGAAGAACGATTCCAAGGCACGCGACCTTGTAGCAAAGGTTACGCAGAAACGAAAGGACGCCCCGACGACCTCTGTTGAATTTGACCCGTGCCAAGTGTTTCCCGGTATTGAGAAGGCCATTCTCGTCTCAGAGGGAATTCATCTTCTGAATCGATTCGGCGAGAATGATCGGAAGCTAGAAGGACAACCGATTAAGAATGCCAAGTTCGATATGCTCGATGCGATCCTCAGTCAAGGATTGTCCGAAGAAGAGTTCCAACTTTGGCGGAAGGAGCCTAGGAGACCTCCGTCGAACAAAATCCATCCTGTACTCCGGCATGGAGCCCCACAAACACAGCAGATACCCCTCGGTAGCGATCATCTCTTGCTTAGCCGCCTCATTTCAGCTCGTATTGGTGACTTGACAAGTCCTTTCCCGTCGTTCGGCGCAGCGTCTGAGGATGACAGAGGTGGTGTCCCACGTGGCAAGCTTTCAGGCTCGGCAGGTCGTTCTCCTGAGTCCAACACTACAACAGTGGGAACAAAACCAGTTAGCCCCGACGACTTGCGGAGAAAACGACGGGCGAAACTTGACGCAAACCGAGGCGGTGGCGGTACAACTGCCGACGTCATGGCCGGGAAATTTAGTTACAAAATAGGCAAGACTTGGAGCCTTGACGCAGAGGACGAAGAGATAAGGGGGGGTTCAAGACGACGGCAGCAAGAAGCGAAAATTAGCAGAATCTCATACCGAGGAGATGCGGGATAAGGTGCCTGGTGCACGAGGCAGGCAGATGCTGCTCGAAATGGAGCTGGACTCTTCGCAGGATTACCCCCGGAGTGTGCCTGTCAGGACGAAAGGAGGTGTAGGAAGCACACTATCTCTGAACCATACCCGGCCGGGCCCCTCGCTGGCGAACGGTTGTGGCAAGGGCACGGCTGACGATCCGCTGGAGATATAGTGGCGGAGGGGAGGGGTCCTAACCTCGTTGCCATTCTGGGACACAGAACAGGCCAGGGGATTGGCAAGTATGCGCTTCATCAACGGGCGTGCCTGATATGATTGAACATAATAGGGCAGCTCCGGCAGCGCACAGGCTTTGTTCTCAAAGTAGCCAATGAGTATTTGGTCGAAGTGAATTCAAGTACCTCGTTACGCCCCGCCTCCCCGAACACATTTCCCAGAGTCCAATGTTTAATTGCATTGAACAGGAATACCCCTCAGCCAACTGCCCAACCAGGGAAGGGTGAATGGGAACAGGTTCACGGTTTGTTGCTTGTTGGTCGAAGCCTCACAGTCAGTTTACATAAGAGGATCTTAGGATGAGCCCTTGCCTATTCCACCAACTTGAATGGTCATGGCATATGGTCGAGGTCCACTGTTGCTGTCTATGCAATCTCATCCTAAGATCGGGAGCCTCCATCTCTCACGGTGCTCTGGCCACACACACCAGCGAACAGCGCCAGACTGGGGTTCTGAAGGAATATGGTGAAAACGACCAACACCATAACTCCGCTTCGGCAAATAGAGAACATCGCTCGGCCAAGCATATTTCCCCCCCCACACGGAACTGCGCGCCCCTGCCAAGTTGGCACGGAAGCATGTGATTGCCAGCCCGCTTTCAGATATAAACACATATCGTAACCCTGCGACGAAATCAGGTACCTGACACTTACTGCAAGATGACCAAAAGAGCTACATAGCCCCCCCTCACCCCCAACTGCCGATTCGTTTCAAGCAACAGCCGGCACAGAATTCTATTGCGCTCCGAGTCTCCTCAACCGCCGTACCAAGAAGGAGGAACCTCCCCCCCAAAATTTGAAGGAGGAACAAGACAGAAGAGGAAAACCAGCATGGGGACTTCTGAGCGGAACCGGTTACGAGTCGCTTAGTGAAGTCGGTGAAGCTTTGACGCGTCACAGACATGATACAGAAACTACAATGGTTTACCGGAGTCGTGCAACGGAGCCATCCTGCGCACCGGCCCGGTCGACTCAGGCAGGAGGGGTGGAAGAGGAGGAGGAGGATGGGGATGCTGCCCCCCCCCCCCCATGCGGCCCCCTAGTCAGAAACGCGGAACACGGCGCTGATGGCCGATGGGGCCTGCGCAATGTTGGTCTTTGTCTTGACCAAGTCGCGGCTGTGGGGAGGAAATGAAAGGTGACTCTGGTCATGCTACATGTATCCCGGTCCCTTGGCATAGAGATAAAAAAAACGAGTCATCTAATCAATTTGGACGAAGCGGTTGGTGTTTATTGTAACCCCGTGTGCCGGCAGTGCTCTGTTTCCAGCAGGGGTGCGCACCGACCGACCCCCCTCCTGTCCGTATTGTGGGCATAATTAAGGTTAACAGTGGGCACTACGTACGTGGAGTGCGGCTATTTGGCCGTAGGCACTCTGCTATCTGGCTGTGTCTAACCTCTTTAGGCAAAAAACAGCCCATACAGAAAAAGTACAATCGTCCGCCCTACGAAAAGCACTAACAGTGCCCCCTAGAGACACTCTAGCACTTCTCTCCATCTTATCCTTAAAGTGGAATAAGTCAAGATAACCTTATGCGTATTGAAAATTGTAAATCACAAAAGAAAGAGCAAGAAGATGCATAGGGTTAGGGGCTTGGATCAGTGGCTAGGGTTAGGGTTAGGATCAAAGTCAGTAGTTAGTATTAGGAGTAAGGAGTGTGTTAAGAGGCCTGTTAAGGCAAGTGTCAGGCTACGGCCAAACAGCCGTACGTACTCCCGTACATGTGAGAGGGTTGAATCATGCAATACGGAGTGCTTTGTAAGGCAATGCCCCGCCAGGGCGTCTGTTGGTAACCTCGTTGTCTTGGCGACGTGGGAGGGTGTGTATCTCTCTGTTCCTGTACACGCGAGTCTTCCAAGATTGGCCGAAGCGGGTGCCATCAAGGTTAAACTGGGGCTGAATCAGGAAATACAGGCGTTGGCAGGGATGCAGGCAGGTCATTAAACTCAAAACCGGACCACCTGCTATATTGCGAGGAACTCGTGTAGGGTTCTGATAGAGCGAGTATTACCATCAATTGCCGTTGTACGATAGAATAATGATTTCGGTGGCACGTCGAAGGATCAACGCAGCACTTGAAGAAAAACTTAAAGAAGGTGTATATAAACGTACATAACCACAGCTTTCTGCCCATGAACGGATTCAGCGCGCCTCATTCCTCTTCCCCTTCGCCGCCCCCCCCCCCCCCCTCCCAAGAACCACCCACACATACCCGTTTCCCGATGCATCTCCCCCAATCATGGCTGCCGTTGGTTCTGGCTCTCCACGCCGCCGCCGGCCCGGCCCTCGCGCAGGTCTTTAACACCTACCCCACCTTCAACGCGGTGCCCGGCAACGGCGAGTCCACGGACGCGGCCTTGATGGGCAACTACTACAACCACTGGAAGCTCCTCAGCAAGAACGACACCACCAACCGGACGACGTGGGACCTCACCCGGTCCGCCCGGCTGCCCACGACGTCCCCCAAGGAGATCCCCATGTCCGGCAAGCGCGCCTCGGCCCTCATCGAGCCGTCCCGCTCCGCCTTTGTCATCATCGACATGCAGAACTTCTTCCTGCACCCCAAGCTCACCCCCGAGGCCTCGCTCGGCCGCGCCGCCGTCGGGCCCACGGTGAACATGATCCGCGCCTTCCGTGACAACGGCATGAAGGTCCTGTGGACCAATTGGGGGTTCGACGACTACGACCTCGTCACCTCGCCGCCCGTCGACCTCGACGGCTTCTCCGACGACCACACCCGCGCCACGAGCTTCTGCTCCGACATGGGCACCCTCAAGGACGACAACGGGGCGACGGTGCAGGTGGGGAAGAAGCTGTGCCGGGGCAGCTGGAACGCGAGGCCGTACGGGGACCTGGACGACGAGATGGTGCGCGGCGTGGACAAGGGGACGGATTTCTACTTCAACAAGAGTGAGTTGAAAGCCCACACGGCCCCCGGGCCCTCCGAGAGAGAGAGAGAGAGAGAGAGGCGACTGACGTGCGGACCGCTACTAGATCGGGTGTCGGGCCTGTGGGGCGCCCAGACCCCGCTTGGCCTGTACCTACAGGAGAACGGCATCACGACGCTCTTCTTCGGCGGCGTGAACAGCGACCAGTGCGTGTGGGGTGCGCTGCTGGACGCCTACTACAAGGGCTTCGACGTGGTGTACGTGCCGGACTGCGCCGCCACCATCAGCCCGTGGTACGCGGAGCAGATGGTCCGGTACAACGCGGACCTGAACGGCTTCGTGGCCAACAGCACCGACATCATCGCCGCGCTGAAGTAGAGGTCTGATGAATGGGGCTGGCTCGTTTTTTACCGACCAACTTGCGTAGACGTCCAGGTACCAGTAAAGATTGTGGGGGGTAAGCCAAGCCGCGCTGAATAGGGTTCACGGCTGGAACGCGACGGCGGACATGTAAAGGGGGAGGGTCCTCCTCCCACATGGAAACCTTTTTCTTTTTTCGGGTTACATTTGGCTACAGAAGCAGCGGGGTGTCTCAGCCTCTCCTGGCCTTCCTGGCGACTCGTCAAAAGTACAGATGGTTTCGGTTTCGGGACGACTTGTAATTACCTAGTATTAGTTAGCGACTGTTCAGTTCCTGTAGCGGCCGCCGGCCGCCAGCTGCTGAGTCGGCGCCGGGGCGGGGCCGGTGCTGATCGGCCAATCAGAGTAAACTATGGTGCTCGAACAGCGGAGAAACAACAACCCCCCCCCCAATCTTGTCAGACCGCAATAACCGGCGAAATACTCGGGAGAGTCTATCAAGAGGAATAGAATAAAGACCTAATGGCAGATGCATATAATTTCTCCGCAATGGTTTGGGGGTGTTATGCGTCTTTCTCTCATAAATTTCAACCCGTTCGTTACGAAGTGACCATCACAAGCTCGAGTGCGAGGTGCCCTCTGAGAAACCGGCCGCGTCGTTTGGAGGCACAGACGCTCCTTACGCAGAGCTAGCTGTACCGCCAAGGAGGTTGAGGATGTACGCGGCTTTCGCGGGGCGTTGGTTCACTGATATGGAAAGCGGGTTAACGGGCCGGTCGGCCTCGCAGCGAACAAATATGGGAACGACTTTCCAAGATACGGGCTGGTCGTGATATACTGTACAACTTCACAGAATTAAGAACAAGAAACCGAGAAGCCGCCTCGAGCGGCGAATTCGCCCTTTTGACATTGCACCACTCCCCCGCGCCCACATCCCTTGATAATTCTACAGTCAGTCTGGCCACCTCTCGCATGGGTAGTATACCTCCTCGGAATCCATTGTACACTTTCGCTCGCCGTCTCTCCTTGCAGTACCTGCTCCCAGCCTCACCTCCGGCCCTTCTTCGGCGGCGGTGGGCTTCGCGACCGTGACACCGAGTCACTGTACCTCCTACGCTTCGCACCCACAGGGCTCCTCGAGTCCCTGCCCCGGTCATCGGGCGAACTCCTCTTGAGCGACCTCTTTGGCGGAGGGCTCGGTGACCTCGACACCGAATCGTCCCGACGCGCGACTCTTGCCCGGGGCGGCGGTGAGATGCTGGCAATGTCCCGTGGACGGGGCGGAGGCGAACGGCTATCTCTAGGCCCGCGGCGGCCAACGGGAGAGCGGGACCGCGAGTCGTACGACGATGCGCGGCTCGGCGACCGACTAGGAGAGCGGCTATCGTAGCGGGCGCGTTTCCGCGGCGCACTGCTCACCGACGAACTGTTCCGTCGGGCTGTGCGACGAGTGTCTGGCTTAGGGCCACGGCCACGGGCCGAGCCTCGAGCGGAGCCTCGCGCTGGCGGGGGGCTGGCGGAGTAGGAGACAGAACGTCCTCTCCGTGGGGAAGGGGATCTGCTGACGGATGGGCTGTTTCTCCGGGCAGCCCTTCGCGGGGGCGATGTTACGCTGAGACTACGATCTCTCGGGCCATCTCGGGCCGGAGGGGGAGACCTGGAATGGCTGACTGAGCGGCCGCGTCCTCTCGGCGGGCTTGCAGAATAAGAATCGTCACGGCGTCCCCTTCTGGGAGGGGTGACCGAGCGACTGTAAGAGCGAGATCGGACAGAGCTCCTGTCTCGGCTGTAGGACCGTCCTCTACCACGTGGGGGAGGGGATCTGGAGTCGGAGTACTTGCGGTCAATAGCACGCCGGGGCGTGCGCGATCTTGACCGCGAGCGGGAATAGGACGAGCCGGTGTAGGAAGAGTAGCTGGACACTGACTCCGAGTCGGAGTCGGCAGCCGCCGGTGCGGGCAAGGTCGGCTTGGGCAGGTTTTGGAGATACTCCCTGGAAGCCTCCGTGAGAGCGCCCATGCCGATACTGGTGAAGTAGTTGATGGAGAAGCGAATGTTTCGCGCATTGTCGCGAGGGAACAAACCGGCGAAGCTGGGCTGCAGAATCTCGTCCTTCATACGTGCCTGGAGCTTCGCCATACCAAGCTCCTCGGAGATGTCCTGGAAGAGGATCTTGATGAAAATTCTGGAACTGCTAGTTGTCTCGTCCTCGTTCAAATGAATGACCGAGAGAACATGCCAGCCAATGGCATCAGAAGCGAGCAAATGCGCGAAGAAGCGCGCAATATTGCGAAGCCTGTTTGTCTCGTAGCGATGAATCTTGCTGTAGTAGTCGGCAAACGAATCCTCAAAGAGACCAGTCCACAGGCGGTTCAGCTTGGCGAAGCGCTCACCAATCAGACCGTGGAACTTGGAGAAGGTCTTCTCCTGGGAGCAGATCTCGACAATCATCGATGGGAGCTCCGGCTCCTGCCCGGCCGGAAGATTGACTCGCAGAAGCTTGTGCACAGCTTCCTCAGGATCAATGGAGGACATGACCGTCAGGTAAATGGTGCGTCGCAAGTTGACCAGATCGGTGTTGGATTGGTCCTTGATCTCCATTGCCTTCTCCTCCTCATTCTCTTCTTCCTCGGAGCTCTCATCTTCATCGTCGTCGTCGTCGTCGTCGTCGTAGTCGCTGCCCTCTCCCAGGATCTCGGCTTTCAACTTCTTGTATGCCTCCTCGTGTTCCTCCCATTGTGGGTCGTACTTGAAGATGTTGAGACCGTCCTGCACGTCAATCTCTCCGTCAAGGTCAACCATGTGAGTGATTTGGTCCTCCTCTTCCACCAAGTCCAACTCCTCCTTGATGGGTGGGTTGTCCTTGAAGTTGTCTTTTCGAACCTGGAAGAGCACCTCGATCATGTACTGCACGCGCTTGTCGATGTCGGCCTCGTGCAAAACATTTCTCAACTGGTCCCAGACGGCCAAGGCGATCGCGGGCTGCATATCCTGCAAGTGCTGTCCCACCTCGCGCATAAAGTTGACGGCGATCTCGACGCTGTCGTCGGTCGGCTTGTGGAGGAGGAGAAGAAGCATCTGTCCGGCGAGTCGTTCGTGAGCGACCTGGTGGTTTATGAGATGCGCCAGGAATGTGGTGGATGAGACGCAGACAGCCTTGTCGCTGCGCTTGAAGCCCTTGCGGAAGGACATGATGAGGCGCTTGACCAGCAGCTCGCCGACGGCAGGCAGCTTCGTGTTGACGATGGCCACCATGGCTGCAAAGACAGGGGTGAAGGGCAGAGAGGCCGCTTGTGCCTTCATGATGGATCGGCAGAACAGGCCGCGGCCCTTGATCAGGTTCTCGCCGAACAGCTCAGGGACGATGTGTTTGATGTTTGAGTAGTTGATCTTGTTGATCAGACCGTTGATGCTCTTCTTCAGCGCCTCCCACATCAGCCTCTGGTATTCCTTGGAGCTCTTGTCGGTTATTTGGGCCTGCAGCGCCCTCAGTCGTGCAGGCGGGATATATGTGCCTCCGGATCGCATGGACAGCAGCTTCTCGTACTCGGCCTTCGCGATGGCCTGCTTCTCCTCTTCCGTCTTGACGGGGGGTGTCGGGCGTCGCTGTTCCTTGGGGGCCGGTCGATAGCTGTCGGTGCGATCGCGATCGCGATCGCGTTCTCTGTCTCGGTTGCGGGGGCGCTCATTGTTTCGATGGTGTCGATGGTCGCCGCCGTCGCGGTCGTCCTCAGGTTCGCCATCGCGTTCGCGGCGCTCGAGGCGCGGGGAGCCGACATCAGCCGATGCCATCGTGCCTTGCTGTCCGTAAGTCCCTAAAGCACCACCTGTCGTAGGTCTGAATTCGCCTCAGGTGGTCTTACGACGCCAAGGAGTAGGCGGCAGGTCAATCGGAGATGCGTTGGTGTTGCTAGTACTCTTTTTTATTTTGGTCCTTAGAAAAAAAGGTTGCGGCTTTGACGCAACTGGATTCTTGGGCAGAAGGAGTTACCTAAAAATCCAAAGTGTGGCTGGGGGAATCGAGAGACCCACATTGGCTGGACGAAGCACGGATCTTGCGGCTGGAGCTGCCCAAGATCGGGGGGGGACCTGCCTGGCCAGAAAGTCATACAGTCAACCGTGGCAGCTCCTTTTAGCGTAGGAGAGGTCCAGTCCAGTCCAGTCCACCAGGCGCGCATCCCCTGAAATCGCGACGACATTTTCCCCGATCAGCCACGGCAGCTACTACTACTGGCCTGACTTACCTCACCTTGATCCTCCTCTCCCTCCTCACCCAAGATCCTCTTCTGAACGTGGCCACCCACTACCCGAAACGACGGTCACCACTTACGCCCGTCTGCTTGCCAAATCCTTCTTTACGCTCCTTTACCCCTCCCCATCTAAACAAATCGACAATGGTACGTTGAGAAGCCACCGAAGGACGCTGCAGCCCCATCCCACGTTGCGCGCTTGTCTGCGCAACAAGGGAGAAGAGGGAAAAGTAGCATCGCAACAGCTAGCTAACATATGCTTCTCTTCCATACAGAGTGGAACTCTCGTCGGCTTCGCCATGCTCGTGGCCGCCTCTGTGATCTTCACATACTACTCCATCTGGACCCTGCTCATGGTAGAGACACCCACCTCCCCCTCCTCGCCCGTTGTCACGAGTGACCATCAAGGTTTACTATTACTAACAACCCTCTGCCATAGCCCTTTGTCGATGAAGGCCACCCTCTCCAGAACTTCTTCCCTCCCCGCGTCTGGGCCATCCGCATTCCCGTCATTCTCATCCTGCTCGGCTCCGCCGTTGTAGGCTCCTTCCTGGGGACTGTCATGATCCGTAGTAACAGGAAGAAGGCCGCCAAGGCCAAGGCTGCTGCGAAGAAGAAGGCGTAAACATGGTACCTAAGGAAGGGGAGTTTTGTTACAACGGCCGCTCGCCTCGAGGCCGGAACCATGATTTGCTACGGAAGGATGTCTGGAATGGCAGGGACGTCAATAGTAATTGCCTGGAAGGCATGGTTTACTGCATTGCATATACAAGGGAAAAGTACCGAGATGGGTATCTAAGCTGGTTTTATTGGAGAACGAGCGCGGAGCTCATCTCGCGAGACTGGCTACCTATTCTGATAGATCAAGGACGTGAACCCTAGGCCAGGGAAACCCCTCCCCCAAAAAAAGACACCAAATAAAGGAGTGAGTGGCACGACAGGCCAAGTCCATGCCCTGCTCTTATGATTTCAGGCCTCGGCTCGCGCGTGTATCGTTGGAAAAAATATCATGCCGCGAGTGACTCCTGGTCTAATCTAGCTCCAAACGCCTCTTGGATCCTTGTTCAAACCCTCTGATCGGCAAAGTCGAGGACTTCGCAGTCATCCTCAAAAAAGCCATCCTCCTCCTCCTCCATGTGACGTGCTCCACGTCGACGACGTGTCGTAACAACAATCTCGTCGCCGTTCTCTCCACGATGCATCACTCTCTCCATCGACGACAGTGGGAGCGCACGATGATCATCCGAAATGTTGAATTCATCTTCTGAAATCGAGTGGTGCCCAGTGTCAAGCTTGGCGAGGTTGAGCGGCTGGCCAAAAGCCCAGGGCTGCGACGAGTCCGTCTCGACATGTGAGTGCTGAGCACGCGAGCGTTGTTGCCGCTTCTTCTGCTTAGGCGCTGCCTGGTCCTCCAGCGTGGCATCGGCCATGAGTGCCGCCAGGGAAGGCGGCAGCGCCATCGATTGGCCTCCGTATTCGTACAGAGACACACGCCTGTCGGTATGGAAAGGCTGGTATGGTGCACTAGACTCTATCTCGGCTTGAGGGATAGAGGCTTCCGCGCTCAGGTCAATTTGGAGCGGCCTGGCTCGCGGGTCGAGGGTCAGCGTCTTGCCTGCGTCCAGCTCTCTGTCGGACAAGTCCAGGTATTCATCCGAGTCGATGAACTGCCGGACCGCAGGAGACAAGCCATCAACGGGCAGAGCTGGGAGTTTGAAATCCTTGTAACGGAGTCCACGAGGCGCTCGCTGCTTGCTGGGCGCGGCCGACGAACGACGAGTCTTGGAGGGGAACGTACGGACCAGGCCGTCGCCGACGACGTACAGAGTATGGTACTTTCTACCAGTAATCCACACAACGCACGACGAGCCCGGCAGCGTTGAGCTTTGCGGGAGAGATACACGGTTGTCTCCCGTGTGACGCAGCTGGTTTATGGCAACGCCTGTCTTGCCCAGGGAGTGGCTGATGCTGGCAGCAATAGCCCTTCCGCCCACACTCGCGGAATCGACAAAGTTTCCACCAGCCAAGCCTTGAGCGTTCACGCTGCTCCTACGCGGCCTGGTGATCAAAGGCCTGGCGGCATGATAAGCAGCGCCAAAAGCGCTGGAAGCGATCGAGACAGCAGAGCTGGGCGCGTCCGACGCGGGAGCGCCGTTTTCTTCCGTGGCCTTGCGGCGGCGAGGCGGCGGCCAGGTGAAGGCACTGGACGGCATGTCGAGAAGATGAACGGTGCCTCTCTCGGTGACCATTGCGATCCGTTCCCCGTTGGGCTTCGACCAAGCAACGTCGACAATCCGAGCGACCGTCATACGCGAAAACTGCGCAACCTGGCGGACCCTTGGGCCGACGGCATTGTTGGCAGCTGACACTTGGAGAGGCGACGACTTGGTGTACTGGATGCACATCAGATCCCATACCGTTTGCACATCGCCCTTACCGCTAGCCGTGAACAGCGACAGTCCCGTCGGCGAGAAAGACAGAAAGCTGCAGCCAAGCGGGGACGCAAAGGTGATGAGCGGGTGCAAAGTGGCAGAACTCGGCAAGCCGTCCATGTCCAGGATAGAGACGAGGCCGGGATCCTTAGTCACCGCCTGGCCAGGGGTGCCGTGTGTCGGTGGGAATTGAGGCGCATCGTGACGGGGAGGATACGAACCGGCCCACTGCTGAGCCGTCAAGGGAGGCGATCTAGACTGGGACGGAGGCATCTGGTTCGTGTTCTTATTCCAGTACGAGTTCCAAGCCTGCAGTCCTTGCTGGCCTACCCATTTCGCACCGGAAATGAGCTCTTGGGTTGTCTCGCGCATGATTTTGTTAACCATGCTCTCGGCCATGGGAGAGTCGACCGAGCCGGTGACTGCGGGAAGCACGGGCGATGTTACCGAAGAGATGCCAGGAGCTTTGCCCAAAATGGGGACCGGAACATGAGCGCGGAGAGCAATCTGCGAGGAAGCTGCGGGAGGACAATAGGCAATCCATTTACCGTTGAGCGACAGTATCGGGGCCTGCGGGTTTGGTCGTGGGGGCGCTGGTGAGTGACGCCTCTCTGCTTCCTCCGCAACCTCGCCTCTGGGAGATTGCTGAAGGCTGGTCCAGAGCTTGCCGACACAGCCAAACCGGCTAGAACCCTCGTCGGAGTCCGGGATCGAGCGGTAGACCCAGCACTCTCCGCTTGTGCCCGAAGCCACGGCGATGTTTCCGGCATCAGCTTTGATGGTGAATGCGCCGGTGGGGGGCGGTGCCTTGAAGATTGGGCTGGTGACTGGGGTCGACAGAGGAACTTTGGGAGCCTGGAGGAGCACGTCGACTAGCTTGCCCGTCTTGAGGGAGTACAGCTCGACTGACGTTTGGTAGAATTCGATGGTGGGTGTGAAACGTCCAGAGGGGCCGCCCTTCTGGCTGCCGTCTGCTCGTGGACTGCCAGGTGTCTCAGCTGCGTCTTCGGCGACGCGATCGTTCGCTGCTTGGATCGCGATCTCGGGAGAGGTCTGCGGCAGCACCGGGCCGTGGATGACAACAGCGACGAGTGGGGAGTTGTCCATCTTGCTGCCGGGATTCGACCACGGCAGAATTTTGGCATCGTAGACGCCTCCTCGCAGTCCCTTCAGACCGGCAACGCGATCCAGGCCGCGTTTGCTGACCGAATAGATTTCGAGGCCACCCTCGTAGCCAGCCAGCGCGACATTGTCCGATCCCGGCACAAACTCGGTGTGGGCAGAGGGGAGCGTGTCAAATCCGAAATAGTAGCCCTTGTCACCGGCCTTCATGCCAGCCTTGGAAGCCATATCGAAATCGATGTCGGGAGCACCATAGAAGTGCGGCTGGGCTTGGTGGGGGAGCGGGGGTTGCGGACCGACTCTGGCGTGGGACAGCTGAGATTGCATGGAGCTGCGACGGTATGCTGCAGCTGCAGCGGGTTGGTGGTAGGCCTCCAGAGGGAACTGGGAGTCCATCTGGAAGCTGAGGGGCCGCTTCATGTGGTTTGGCATGCTGTTGGGAGGGGAAGGCGAGGCCGTCTGAGGAGTCAAGGACTGGCGCTGAACGGTCCACCCGTGGTGGAGGCGACCGGCATCCTCGTAGGAGGAAGGCTGGGTGGGCGGTGACTCGCCCATGAGACTGATCAAGTTGCCTGGAGATCCAGCTAGACCTCCTCTTGCCCAGTCTTGGTTTGTGCTCGCAGCCGAGGCGGAGGTTGTTGAAAGAGCATCCAGGGACGGCGAGATGGTGGGGTGCGCATCGTAGGGGGACGGGCCTTGGGCTATGGGTCGAATGTCGGGAGAGTTCACAGGAGGCGACGATGCATCGGACGGAGGACTCTTGGAGGGACTGCCGTTTCTGTTTGGGTTGTCAGAGGCTGTTGTCGCGACAAAGGAGGCAGGAAAGGGGGATAAGGGGGG